>PVJN01028274.1:0-27359 GCA_004026805.1 Lasiurus borealis | reverse complement strand
AGAATTGAAGGGCAGATAAAGAGCTTCACAGATAAGAAAAAGCTAAAGGAGTTCATCAACTCCAAACCAGTGTTATATGAAATGCTGAAGGGTACTCTTCTAGAAGAGGAAGAAGAAAGAGGTAAAAGACAAAAAATTATGAACAAATACATAGCTATCAACAAGTGAATCTAAAAATTAAGTTAATTAAAAATTTGATTAACAGAATAAACTGGTGAATATAATAGAATCAGGAGCACAGAAAGGGAGTGGACTGTTAATTCTTAGGGGGAAAGGGGTGAAGGATGTACAGGGAGAGACTGGACAAAAATCATACACCTATGGATGAGATCAATGGGAGGGAGCTAAGGGCAGAGGGAGGGTGGGAGCTGGGTGGGGGGGTGCTATGGAGGGGAAAAAAGAGAAACAAATGTAATAATCTGAATAATAAAGATTTAATTAAAAAACAAACAAACAAACAAAAATAAATGATAGAGTTAAATTCTGAATTAAAAATATCATGGAGGAATATTTTATTTGCATTATTTGATCTAACCTTTATAATTATTTCAGGAGCAGGTACTAATATTACCATGAGTTTTCAGCAATGAAGAAATTGAAATCAAAGTCACACAGCTAATAACTGATAGAGCAAAGGTTTGAACTCAGATCTTCTAGTTCAAGAAATACTGAGATTTGCCCATTCTGCTCCACTACCTTGTTATTCTAATGGAATAGTTTTTTTTAAGGGTAAGTAGCATACAATCAGTCCTCAGTTAGGATACACAGAATGAAGTCAACAATATATGCAAAGACTCTGGCTGGAGAGAGGCTGCCAAGACTCAAGAATTACAAAAACGGTGACAGCTGGAGAATGGATGGAGGCAGGATTGTGGAAGATGCGGCTGCAGGCTAGGTGAGGTCTGCAGGCTTTGTGGACTGTGCTGAGGACCTCACATTATACTAACAGCAACTAGAAGAGATTGAAGTTTTAAAAATAATGAGAGGGTGGATGACTTGATCTGCTTTGCATTTTCAAGGAGTCTATGGATGGCAGTGTGAAGAATGGATTGAATCTGGCCAGAATGGATGTGGGGAGTCCAATTAGAAAGCTGCTGATTTATAAAACCGAAGAATACCCAAAGGTAACAGCTAACTAAATGACGATAAGAACTTGTCCTATTCAAACAGAAAGTGGTGCCATTATTTCCATGTGGAATCTTGCTTCCTTTCTCTGGCTTGTCCTTTCATTTATATTCTTCAGTATTTGGCCTAATTAGCAGGAGGATAAACTTCTATTATTGTTCTGAGTGCCTGAATTCCCAAGGTGTTGGAACATGATGCTGTAATGGAGTCTCTTTGTTCTTCTTTGATTGGGCTTTGTGCTTCTTATCTCCAGTCTAGCACTTTTCACATTGAATCATAGTGTCCAAATCACTTCCCCCTTCCACTAAAGCTCACCCTTTGAGAAGGAAGTCTTTGTCTTTCTTTACCTTTGCACTCCCACTGCCTTCCAAAAATAGTCATTCAATATAAGTGGGATTCAATTATGTGAAACAGATCAGTTTCTCCTGCCAGTTTTAGCAACCCTTTTTAGTTACATGTTTCTAGATTAACGCTTAATTCCCAGGCTTCTTAGAAATTAAAACCTACCACAATAACCCTATTATAGTTTTAGGTCAATAGTGTTTCTTAAATAGAATAAAGAAGCATTTATAAATATTTTGAATAGCACAAATGCACTTGAAGCCTGCTATTGATATCACCTAAATACCTTTTGACACAGTAATAATAGCACTTATCCAGTGTCCCATTCCATGGACTCTAGAAATATGTATTATTTATATATTTCCTCCACAACTTACTCTCTCTATGGCCTGGTCAACACCTCTCTGGATCTCAATAGCCTCATCTCTAAAACAGAATTTTTATCCACTTTGACCAGTTTTGCAAGGAAAAGTGAGAAAATATAAAGAATGTTCAGCATATAATAGGTGCAAGGTATTAAACCCCTTTCTATTATTTTTGTGTTTTCACCTGTCTACACTAATAAAAGAGAAACATGCAAATTAATCATCACTCTGCTAATCCCACAGCCAATCAGAACCAAGTATGCAAATTAGCCCAACCAAGATGGTGGTGGCCACAGAGCTGGAGCAAGCAAAAGGCTTGGGTTGCCCTGGCAATGGAGGAAGCCAAGCTTCCTGCCAGCCCTGGCTTCTGCTCAAAGCTACGAAGTTTCAATTGTAGAAGATAAATAAATCCCAGATACCTGCTTCCAACCGGCCCTGGCTTCCGCTCAAGGAGGCACTGAACAAAAAGATAAAAAAGAAAAAAAGGAAGTGCTGGGAGCTTGGATCATCAGGGGGCCTGACCAGCCTGAAAAGAGCACTCAGCTCCTCATAGCTGGCTACACTCCCATGGGGTGAAAGTCCCCACTGGGTGCTTGGCCAACCTGTAAACAGCCATCAGCCCCACACCCAGGCTGGCCAGGCACCCCAGTGGGGTCCCCCACCCTGAAAGGGGTGTGGCCAGCCTGGAAACAGCCCTCAATCCCTTACCCCATCAGTGGGGGTCAGTTGGAAGTGATCAGGACAGCTGGAAGGGGGGCAGTTTGGAGTGAGCAGGCCAGCAGGGGGACAGTTGGGGGCAAACAGGCCATGGGGAGGGGAAGTGGGGCTGAGCAGGCCAGCATGAGAGGTGGTTGGGTGTATATCACACTGGCACAGGGGGGTGGGGAGCAGTTGGAGGTTATCAGTCTGGCAAGGGGGCATTTGAGGGCAAGCAGGCTGGCAGGCAAAGTGGTTAGGGGCAATCATGCAGGCAGGCAGGCCCATGAGTGGTTAGGAGCCAGCAGACTCAGATTGCAAGAGGGATGCCCGACTTCCATTTTAGGCCTGATCCCTGTAAACCAGTTGTAGGATATACTTCGAGAGGTTGCAGATTGGAAAGGGTGCAGGCCAGGCTGAGAGACAACTCCCTTCCTCCCTTCCCCACCCCCCTCTCAAATTTCATGCCTGGGCCTCTAGTTTTTAAATAAAATCTATTTGGCATAAAATATTAGTTTTAGGTGTATATCATAGTGATTTAGCTTTTATAGACCTTATGATGTAATCACCACTTTTTTTGTGTGTGTCTGCATGTCTCCATCATGCCACAAATTACCTAACTGGCTGGGTCTCCTTTTTAATTCCCTGAACTCACATTATTGAATCTCTTATATTTGCTCATATTTTGCTTATTATAGGTCTAGATTTCATTGCCTGAAAGTCTGCAAATGGTATAGAACTTCTTCCTTCCCCTTCTCTGTTATGTCAGATGTGTTTTCCAGGGAAACCAGGCAGTGCCAACTTGGTGAAGAGCTGCAAACAATAAAGCCTATTATTCTCTCATTCCAGGCTTTGCTTTGTAGGGCTGGCATGTTTGAATTTAGGATGGACAGATGCGTTTATTATTCCCTCATCCTTCTTCCCCACTCTGGACTTTCTTTAATTGTCCACTTTGCATGGGAACCTACTCTCCCCATATAATTTTATTTTGAGTCCTAGGTGAGAATTCCTCACATTCAAATTTCCAGCAGCAATTTTCTGCACCTTTGCAGCTTTCAAGTGTCCCATGAACACCATTTAAGGTAAACACACATTCCAGGATAAATTGGAACAAAAAGATGTGGAAATTCTAAGGTAGAGGGCATGGGTCCTTCCAAGTCTTTATCAGGATTGTCTGGGACCAAATTGGGCTGCCAGAGACTTGTGCACAAGAGCAAGGGCTGCTAATGCACTCATTTCAACTTAGCATTGCTACCCAGGCAGAAAGATTTTATTAAAATGTTTCTGATAATATTATCTTACAGGCATGGGTCCAGATAGAGGAGTAGGAGTGCTTTCTACTTTTGGTTCAACACCACTGCTCTGGAGACACTCTGGCAGGGCTGCTCACTGAAATTGCCTGGGAAGGTTTCTCATACTGGAATCTGTACATCAACCTTAGAGGCCGGTGGAAATGCCATTTCTGGTTCAGTAGTGTGGGCCTTAGAGGCTCTGTCCAAAATTTGTAAGAAGCCACCTGATGGCTTCCATGCTGCTGGCCTGCAGGTGTGAAGATTTCCCCTCCCTGTCCCGTCTGTCTCTTGTGATCCACCAGGTGATGCCCATGCACAACCAGATTTGGAAAAGTGTATTACAGTGAAATCTGGATATAATGGACTAATGCCAACAAGGAGGTGTCCATTAAAGCTAAAAGTCTTATTGTATAGTAAAGTAGGTTTCTTAAATGAATATGTTAAAAAGTTGACATAATTTACACGTTTTTACTTATGTAGACATGCTTGTATAATTCAAATTTAGTGTGTATGAAAAGTTTAATGTCAGAGAAAGTTTTCTTTATGTATTATTGTAATTTTAAATGTATACTGAATAGGTCTAGTAAATGTGTACATTCACCAGTCACTGTGAGTAAACAAATGCACATGGCTGGGGCATAGATTAGTGTAGAGAGAAACATGGCCAGCACCTTAAAATTACTGTAGAAAGTCATTTCTATCCCACATTAGAACCAATTACTACACTCGAGGCAGTGTGATCACCTGCTAATCATTCACCAAACATTGTTTATGACTCCTGGATTTAAGTATGTAGACTATAGTTATCCAATATAATAAAAGCCTAATATGGTAAGTATCTGGACGTCCAGTCATCCATTCAACCAATTAAAGCATGATATGCTAATGATATGCTAAGGTCACTTAATCACTTGCTATGATGTGCACTGACCACCAGAGGGCAGATAGTTGACCGATTAACCAGTTGTTTTGATGTGCACTGACTACCAGGGGGCAGATGTTCTGACTAGAAGATTAGCTTGCTGCTGGGTCTATGTGATAGGGACTGAGTGAGATGGACTGGACATGCCCTGGAGCCCTCCTGCAGTTCCTCCCTGGCTGCCCAACCTCCCACATCTCTTCCCAGCCTTGATCACATACGGGTGGGGTCCCTTGGCCTGTCCTGCGCCCTCTTGCAATCTGGGACCCTTCAGGGAGACACATTGACTGTCAGGTAATTCCATTTATATAATAAAAGCCTAAGTGACCATTATGGCAGAATGACAGGAATGACCAAGCACTATGATGTGCACTGACCAGCAGGGGCTATATGCCCATTGCAGGAGCTACCCCTTTGTGGTCAGTGCACTCCAACAGGGGAGTGCTGCTCAGCCAGAAACCAGGCTCATGGCTGGTGAGCACAGCGATGGTGGTGGAAGCCTCTCTTGCATCTATGGCAGTGCTAAGGAGCAGCAAGCCGAGTAGTAAGGAGCGAGCAGGCAGGTGGTAAGGAGAGATGTGTCCTGGGCTATAAGAGGGATCCCAGACTGTGAGAAGGTGCAGGTTGGGCTGAGAGACCCCCTCTTTTAGTGCATGGATTTTGTTCACTTGGCCCCTAGTAGCTATATAATATTTATTTATGTTGGCGAAATTACTACAGTGTGTTTTTCAAACATATGGTTTATTTGCTAAAATTTGTTAAAAATAACAGTGGTTTAATAACAAAAATATAAATAACCTTTTAATTTAATTATAAACAAATCTTTGTTAAAAGTATTTTAAAATTAGCAGGATTTTAATTTTCACATATAGGACTGAAAATTTTGTAGGTTAAATCTGAAGTCCTTTAAATTGAGGTTTGCAAAATCAAGGGTTTACTGTAATGTCCTGTGGCTGCCATAACAAATTGCCACAAACTAGATGTGTGTTCACAACAGATATGTATTCTCTAAAAGTTTTAGAGGCCAGAGTTCAAACTTCACAGGTCATTAGAGCAGGGCTCTAGGAAGGTTCCATTCTTTGCTCATACAGCTTCCATGCTTGTCAGCATTCCCTGGCTTGTGACTGTTCACACTCCTCTCTGCCTCTGTCTTCTCCTCTCCATGTCTTTCCAAGGCATGTTTATTTTAAAGACACTTGTCATTGTGAAGGAATTAAAGCAGAATTAGGTAGATAGGCTAAACAGTTGAAGAAGGAGGAATCATGAAGTTAACTGAAACCACAAAATGCTTTATAGGAAAACAGGCCAGCAGAAAAAATAGGGTATTTTGAAACAAGGATGTTTTACTTAAAATTTGTATGACCCATTGACATTGGAAAATAAAATGTCTCAAAAAGGCCAGGAACCAATTAGTGAGCAGCATAGACAAAGAGTAGGCCTTTAGCAGATATAAGGGAAGAGCAGAATGTTTGGCAATCCATTTGGGTTCCCTCCCTGAGCAGGGAGCCTGTGGTTGCTTGCAACAAACTCCTGCCTTGTTTGACTCCTCTGGTCCATGGCTTCATTCTTTGATTCTGTGAGATATGACTCCAGGAAGAATTTCTGCTCACTGGTTCTGGTATCAATAAGATACAAGTCTGTTTTAGGGTTCTCTAGAGAGACAGAACCAATAGGAGATCTATATCTATATCTATATCTATATCTATATCTATATCTATATCTATATCTATATCTATATCTATATCTATATCTATATCTATGTCTATGTCTATGTCTATATCTATATCTATATCTATATCTATCTATATCTATATCTATATCTATATCATCTATATGTATATCATCTCTGTCTCTCTATCTATCTATCTATCTATCTATCTTGGTTATATCTTTTAACTAAGATTTGCTTATCTAATCTAATCTAATCTAATCTAATAAAAGGTAATATACAGATTAACTGTGACTCTACAATAGCAGCTGGGGTGGGATGCTGGGGTTGTCAACCTATGGCCACTGGGCTGGGGGCATACTCTGAGCCTTCCCCACATGGATCAGAGCAAGCCTCCAGCCAGGTAGACAGAACGTGGGGTCACTGGTATCTGTATAGCTCAGGGCACACCCTCAGCCCAGCAGACACAACACAGGGTGTCCTCTGCACATGAGATGCAGAGGAAACACCTTTTCTGACTGCTCACTAGCTAAGCTCCCTGTATTCTGCCACTTGTAGTGTTCTTGGTAACTTGGGTAATAAGAATCCAGGAAGATGATCTAGGGTTTTCCCACCATGCTCCTGGAAGAAAAAAACTAAGGTTCACTGTTGGAGGGGATAAGGAACGTCATAGCCTGCCCTAGCCAGTTTGACTCAGAGGAGAGAGCCTCAGCCTCCCAACCATAGGGTCTGGGTTTGATTCTGATCAAGGGCATGTACCTAGGTTTTAGGCTCCTCCCTGGCCAGGGCCCAAGTCAGGGCTCATGCAGGAGGCAACTAATCGAAGTGTGTCTCTTACATTGATGTTTCTCTCTGACTTTCCCTCTCTTTTTCAAGCTCCCTAAAAAACAAATGGAAACATATCCTCAGGTGAGGAGAAAGGAAGAAAGAAAAGAAAGAAAGGTCATATTCTATGAAAGATGCATCTTGAAAATGCCTAAAGAAAGTTGTCATGTTTTTGTGTTGAAGGGACTGGAGTTCATGTTGATGAAAACACCTTGGCAGCGGTAACAGTGGCAGCAGCAGTGGGGTGATAGGACTGGTGCCTTCCCCTGATCAGCCCAATCACCTCCTGCAGAGGGAGGCCAGACTGTGGCTTAGGGCTGCTCCCCATGGATGTCTATCAGTAGGGGACAGGCTGGGCTAACCAGTGCATGAATTTTGTGCATCAGGCCTCTAGTAATTATATATGCTACTGACATCAACAAAGACACTTTTTTCATTTAAGGTCACATTCATAGGTTCTGCGAGGTTAGGATATGTACATATATTTTGGGAGCACCATTTAGGGCTCCTTCTCCACCCCCATGACCTGATAACCTTCACAATGTCCCTTTCAAGCTAGAGATCCTACAATTCTAAATAGTATTTTAGTATCACTCTTAATGTAGAAATGAGGATGTTTTGCCCTTTTAGAATATCTGTCACGAGGATGTCTTTAAGGAACAAGGGGAGACTGGAGAGAACTAGAACATATCAATGTAAGTGTTAAATCAAATAACAAAGCAAGCAAAGGAGGATGGTTGAGATGGGACTGAAAGCCAAAGACAGTAGAAGCCAAAGCAACCCTAAAGAAACTGAGTATGTGTATAGCTTCCATAGCAAGTCAACTAGAGTCTACCAAAACTTCTCTTAAGGCACATGGATGCCCTGAGCATCTTGTCAAAGAGCAGTAGGTCTGGGAGAGGGTCTGAGATTCTGCATGACTGATAAGCTCCCTGGTGCTTTTCCTGAGACTACACTGTGAGTATCAAGGGCTTAGGCTGGAAGTTGGTAACTGGAAGATAGAAAAGCCCTTAGTTGCATTGGGTACATACTGGTTGGAGCAGAGCCCTCAAGTCTGTGAAGAACTGAAGAGAATCCACTTATTTTTAGCCTTTTTAAAAAATTCCAGTTGAATGTTGCCAAACATCTGATTTTTCCAAAAAAAAAAAAAGTGTTTTTATAAAAGAAGTCAATATTTATGTTGGCAATGCTATTCAAAGTTCAAAAACAACAAGCAGAATAAATACACAAAAATACATATTTAAAATATTTAAAATAATCGCTACTGTGTGAGCTCTAACAGGTTGTTCTTTTATGCCCCATTTGTACATTGAATAGATTTGTAACTCTTTTTGTATAAAATAATAATTATTAAAAACATTGTAATTGATAAATTGAAGGATAAAATATGACTGGCAATTTACTATTGAATATCAAACTCACCCATAGTCTGTTCTGCACAACGCTCCAACGGGGCACTGTTCAGAATACACCATTGCAGGGAGGAAATGAGACATTCCAAGGGCCATTAACTTCTCCACCAGAGATGTTGGAGGATCACTGCAATGTTATTTAGTATCAGTGTTTATTTAAATGGCAAATTTACCCTGCTCAATGGTCCTCAAACTCACATTGGCTTACATGAGTGTAGCATAATGACCCATTGACAGTCAGCTGTGGTGTTACCTTAGGAAGTAAAGAGTGACAAGAGAGAAGGTGACCTGGAGTAGTTGACTTTAATATAGTATAGATATAAAGTGTGTGTGTGTGTACAACTGAGTTATCATGGTTACATTGGCTGATTTGATTGACAGTACAGATTTAAGTTGATCCTGGTAATTGGCACTCTTCCATCTCTCTGTGGTCATAATAGGCTATGTGTTTAGATTAATGAGTCTACTCTGTTGAATCTTCTAAACAATGCTAGGTAATTTGGAGGAAATTGCTAAATGGTGTATTTGAGTTTGCCTGGAAGAATTTGGCTGGCTCGGTTTGTATGGATCTAGAACTTGAGATTTTAAAAGCTACAAACATTGGTGGAAATATGATCTCCAGGACATGTGTAAGAAACAGTTGCTGAGGTACAAAAAATATAGCAACTGTGTTTGCAGCTCACCACAATATTAGAGAGCTCTACCCAAATATTTCCCTGTAAGGGAGTACAGAAAATGTGATTTAACTAGAAGCCTGGTGCATGAAATTTCATGCATTGGTGGGGAGGGGGTGTCCCTCAGCCTGGCCTGCCCTTTCTCATAGTCTGGGAGCCCTCAGGAGTGTTAGGTGACCTAGTGATCAGGGCAAGGCTACACCTCCATCACACTTCTGCTGCTGCCACTGCCAGCAGCACAAGCCTCAGCCAGACCTAGTTACCTGAGTCTTGGGCAGCCCTGGGAAGTTGGGCAGCTGCCATCTGAGGCTTGCCTGTTCCTCAGGCTGGCCCTGGGCAGCTGGGAGACTGAGAGAAGGTATAGCCACACTGTGTGACTGCCACTCCCCCAGTCAGGGCTAAAAGGATTTGGGGGGACTCTGGCAAGGCTGAGGAGACTTGTGATGGCATGATGGTCAATTTGCATATCCACTTTTTATAGTTAAGATAGGCAGGCAAACCAGCATCATGATATAGTAAAATAGTTCTGTGATAGGCAGTTAGACAGATGTGAGCAGAGCAAGGGTGATGGGAAAGGTACAGAAGGTCACCAAAGCTAAGGGTGCATAGCAATGGACAATTTTAGGTTGGAACCTTGCCCCTAGGGTGACCTTTCTTTCCTTAGCATATTTATGGTCATGCAGTTTGTATCCCCTGATCTTTCCTCCCTAGAGGTAACATCTAGGCCTCAGTTGTATCTCAGCTCCAGGTCCAGAAAAGCAGCAAAATCAGACAAGCAAGGCCAAGGCTGACATCAGGACCAGTTGCACTGGATAATAACCTCTGGTGCCTACCAATCAGTGGAGACCTAAACCTAGAAAGGACACACTTAGAAAGCTGAATGAATATTCTATTGAAACCCTCCCCTGAGACTTCTAAGATCTCCATCCTTAAAAGCTTTAGGATAGGGGAAAAACCAAGATGGTGGCATAGATGAACTCCTAAACTGCTGTCTCACACAACAATTTCAAAACTATCGCTAAAAGACAGAATGAACATCATTCAGAACCACAGGAAAGCTGGCTGAGTGAAAATTCTACAACTAGAAAGAAAGAGAGGGGCTCACGGAAACTCAGAGGAGCTACAAAAAGCTGAGGTACAGAGACACACACATGGAAAGGACGGGCAGTAGACTGCCTGGCTGGCTTCTTCTAGTGGGAGGGAGACAGAAACTCTTGAATGCACTGAACCCCAATTCCAACTGCACTGAACCCCAATTCTGGGCAAGACTCATACAAGGGAGTCTGGACTGTTGGGGAAAAAAGAGGAGTGCACAGAAACTCAGGGGAGCCGTGAAAGGCAGAGGTCTGGAGGAAGGCAAGCCAGTGCGCCCGGAGAGGACTGACAGCTGATTGTGCCACTAGCTTTCAGTAGCTAGAGAAAGACAGAACCTCCCAACTGTGCTGAACTCCAGTTCCAACTGCACTGAACCCAAGTTTCAGGCAACACTCTGAAGACCCAGCCTCACACGGGTCCCTGGAGCACACAGAAACTCAGGAGAGCTGGAAAGGCAGAGGTCTGGAGGCATACGAGCGCAAGTGTTCACAGAAAGGGCTGGAGCAATTACTGAGGGACACTGAGACACAGGGTCTGTGTAGGGCAGGGTTGACAGGAAACCAAGGCTGTCTGCTCAGCCCTGAGACTCTGCCCCACCCAAGCTGAAGACAGAGACTTTTGTAATTTACAAGTCTTATATCATAAGGCTGACTATATCACAGAAGTTCTCTCAGCGTAGACAGAGCTGATCTTCACAACCAATTGACTTAGAGGTCAATTCCCCCCAGAGATACCAACAGCAATTAAGACTTAACTACAACAAGGCTGTACACAGTCCACAAAGTGGTGCACCAAGAGAGTCCACCTCAGGTAATGGGAGAGGCGGAGCTACTGGGCCATATAGGACAGCTAGCACACAAAGCTACTCTACCAAATCAGAGAAGCAGCAAAAATGTGGAGACAAAGGAACAGATCACAAACAAAATAAATGGAGGGAAACAAATGACTGAATATAGAGTTCAAAACCACGGTTATAAGGTTTTTCAAGAATTTCATAGAAAAGATGAATAAATTTAGCGAGACCCAAGAGTAGATGAAAATGGACCAACTAGAAAGTAAATATATACTGATTGAAATAAAAAAATGTTATATAGACATCAAACAGCAAACTAGAGGAACACAAGAATCAAGTCAAAGATTTGAAATACAAAGAAGCAGAAAACACTCAACTGGAAAAGAAAAAAGAAAAAAAGAATCCAAAGATGTGAAGATAGTGTAAGGAGAATCTGGGACAACTTCAAGCATACCAACATCAGAATTGTGGGGGTGCCAGAAGAAGAGAGAGAACAAGATACTGAAAACCTATTTGAAGAAATTATGACTGAAAACTTCCCCCACCTGGTGAAAGAAATAGACTTACAGGTCAGGAAGCACACAGAACCCCAAACAAAAGGAATCCAAAGAGGAACACACCAAGACACATCATAATTAAAATGCCAAGAGCAAAAGATACAGAGAGAATATTAAAAGCAGCAAGAGAAAAACATTTAATTACCTACATGGGAGCACCCATAGGATTGTCAGCTGATTTCTCAAAAGAAACTATGCAGGCCAGATGGGAGTGGCAAGAAATTTTCAACGTGATAAATTGCAAGAACCTACTACCAAGATTACTCTATCCAGCAAAGCTATCATTCATAATTGAAGGTCAGATAAAGAGCTTCACAGATAAGAAAAAGCTATAGGAGTTCATCAACTCCAAACCAGTATTATATGAAATTCTGAAAGGTATTCTTTAAGAAGAGGAAGAAAAAGGTAAAGATAAAAATTATGAACAACAAATACATATCTATCAACAAGTGAATCTAAAAATTAAGTGAATTAAAAATTTGATCAAGAGAATAAACTGGTGAATATAATAGAATCAGGGACACAGAAAGGGAGTGGACTGATAATTCTCAGGGGGCAAGGGTATGGGGGGTGCAGGGAGAGATTAGACAAAAATTGTACACTTATGAATGAGGACAATGGTGGGGGGAGGTAAGGGCAGAGGGAGAGGTGGGAGCCGGGTGGAGGGGAGATATGGAGGGGAAAAAAGAGAAACAAATGTAATAATCTGAATAATGAAGATTTAATTAAAAATAAATAAATGGCTATCAAATATTCCATTATATAATAGTAGCATAATGTATTTTTTAAATTCTCTTATTTTGATATTTAGATAGCTTAGAAGTCTTAAATTTTTAAATAGAACTGTAATAAACAACTCTGAAAATAAAATAATAATAATAATAATAATAATAATAATAATAATAAACTTAAGACAGAGCACCCAATGTGCTTGCCCTCCTTGAGCATGTCCAAGCCCTTCCCCTCTCTGCCCAGGCCTCTCTGCCCAGGCACATCACCTTTACCTTCCTCACTTCTAAGCTCGAAGGGTCATTTCCCTGCCTCTATAATTTGTTTTCTAAGCCCATTTCTTTTATGAAGTACTTTGTTCACTTCTGTAATTTTTTAAATAAATATTCTCTTATAGTTTGAGTCTTTGCTCTGAATTCTTTCTTGGCTAGAAGTCAAGTATCAAAGTTGCTGAATCCAGGTACATCCTGACCCCATTGGTCTAACATCTAGTGCTATTCCTGCTGCCACCAACATCACGTAATGTAGCTTTATTGTATAGAGTGTAGAGCCTTTCAAAATGTTCCTGGAAAAACTTGCAGAAGTACTTGCCCCAAAGCAAAGAGGCTGTTTGTACTCTGCAGAGCTCAGATGTGACTCAGGATCTATGGTTGAATTGAGGACTTTGTGAATGTGACAGGGATGTTGGAGTGAGGGATTGAAATGTAGAAAAAGGTTTGGGCTTTATGGTTTACCCTAGATTGTTGTTTCCAAAATTATTTTTTTCTTAAGTAAAAAAGAAAAAAATCTAATTGGCAAAGCCAGTTTGAAATCTGTGAAGTTCGAAGTTAGAAAAAGCAAGCAAGGAGAAAAGATAGGCCAGACCACACACTCTGTTTACCCAAGCACCTTGCTGTGAGTTGCCAATATGATATTCCAGGTCTGCTGTCTTTACTTGATTGATAGTGGCTTCCTGAAAATCTGACTTGGCAGAAATTCTGAGGCCACGACAGAGTGCATGATGAGTTAGCAATGTTTGGTAATAGACTAACTATGATTTATTACCAATATCGGGTAATAGACTAAACAGGTTCATTGTGCCATAGTGTTTTCATTCTCAGTATTAATGACATGCTTGGCAGAGTAATCACTGGTTGTGTGAGTGCATGTGTGGGGTATGTCTTGGAGCCTATCCACTAGATGCCAAGGGCACTCCTGAGTTGTTACAACCAAAAGTACTCCCAGATATTTCCAAATATCCGCAGAGGACAATATCACCCCATGTTGAGAACCACTGGTCAAATGTAAAGCCACTAGCCCTGTCACTCATCTGTGGATCATGGTTTAAGTGGACCATTGCCCCCTCTTCAAGGGAGCCCATTCAAAATAGCACATTGCACAGTAGGTCAGTTTCATGATGGAGACAAACATCTGTGCTCTTTAAGGGGAAGTCCTACCTGTAGTCAGCAGATGAGGACCAAAAAATGTCTTTTCTTCAGTTTTGAAAAGCTTTATTTAACCAGGAAAATCAGCGGGAAGATTTGTAGTTGTTAGTGATCACTTCCAACTCTGTTGCACTCACAGCCAAAAAAGAACTTGAGCAAACATAGACTCACCCTCCCCACACAACTGAGTTCTGAAAGGTTTGACATGGAGTCTCTCCTTCAAGTTTCCCAATGTGTGGTCTTCACATACTTTGTACACAAGATGTTCTTAGATGGTATAATGTCAACCTTTAAATTTCATGAGCTGTGCGTTCATCTTGATAATAAGTGTGCATATGTGTATGCAGGGAGAACAACCTGCATACCAGACTCATAGTATGTCTTTTTAAAAATACATGTCATGTATACATATGCATGTACAAACAGTGAGCTGATTTAATGAAAAGAATAGAGCAGAGTATATACATTTACTCTGTAAAGTTTCCTATTTGCTGCTGTAACAAATTTGCACAATACAGTGACGAAAAGTAGGACAAATTTACTATCTTGCAATTCTGATTGTCAGGAGTCCAAACTGGGTCATGTGGACTAAAAACAATGATTGGGAGAAATGTTCCTTCTGGAGTTTCTGGGGAGACTGTTTCCGTGCCTTTCCAGCTCTGATGGTGCCCACATACCTTGCCTGTGGTCCCTTTCCCCACCTTCATATTACCTGACTCCAACTTTTGCCAATGTTGTCATAGCTAATTTTTCTAACTCTGATCCTCCTGTCTCCCTCTTATAAGGATCTTTGGGATAATCTTCCCATGTTACAATCCTTAATTTAATCACATCTGAAAAGTTCCTTTTGCCATAACAGGTGACATAGTCTTAAGTTCTTAAGGTTAGATATAGAAATCTTTGTAGAGAGGGGCATTATTCAGCATATCACAGCATGTAAGAAAAAGTCATCAAGGTGAGATATGACTGAATTAATTATATTTGGGAAGCGTTGGTTTAGTTATCTCTTCCTGTGTAGCTGATAGCCCCAAAACTTAGTGGTTGAAAACAACACACACTTATCTCGTCATTGTGTTGGCCTCTCTCTCTCTCTCTCTCTCTCTCTCTCTCTCTCTCTCTCTCTCTCTCTTTCTCTCTCTCAGCTGTGGTGAAGGTGTCAGTTGGAGCCACAGTTATCTCAAGATTCAGTAGGGACAGAATCTGCTTCCAAATTCATTCATGGTTGTGTGTATGGTTCAATTTCTTGTGATTGAATGGAGTATTAGCTCCTCATTAGCTGCTGGCTGGAGATAATGGCAACTTGTGTCTTCATCAAAGTGAACAAGCTAAAGAGAGAACATGAGAAAGATGAAATTACAGAGTTTACTACCCAATCTCAGAAGTGACATCCCCTCACTTTGCCACATTCCAGTTATTAGAAGGGAGTCCCTGGGTCCAGTCTATAGTCAGCAGGAGGGGATTCCACAAGTGCATGAATCAAGGTAATAGGATCATTGGGGTCATTTCAGAAAAAATATGTCCTTGTTTTAGGTCCTTAGTTTTCTACTAACCTATCTGACACAAAGTTCCATCCATTAGCATAAAAGTGACTACTATATAGATTTGCTACCTTGCTGAGATCTGGTAGTCCCGTCTCTCTGTTTTGGATGTCCTCATTGTGAAGAGCTATATTACCACTGGCTTTCTTGGTTTCTCTAGGAATCACAATATCTTTCTCTGTGGCCTCTTCCCTGTTTCCAAATATCTTCTTTCGTATTTCCCCTAGATTTTAAATCATTGATTAAAAAAATAATTATATAATTCTGTATATTGTTTAAAAGCCTCAGGTACAAGGAGTATAAAACCCAATATTTTTCTAAACAAAATAAAATCTAAATCTGACCTGTTGCTCTTTAGGGTGCTGGGACATTCAATACCAGAAATGAACCTGCTTGTTAAATATTTCTGTCTTTCCCCATACTTTGTCTCTCTTTCCTTCAACCCTCAATTCCCTTTCTCACAACTTGTTGGGTTTCAGTCTGATGATCAAAGATGTTTGAAGAATGCATGTTTTACAACTAATTGATTCTACTTTTTGACCTGTGTGGCATCTAAAATAGTCAAAGGAATCTGGCTCTTTTTTAAAAAATATATTTTATTGATTTTTTACAGTGAGGAAGGGAGAGTGATAGCAAGTCAGAAACATGGATGAGAGAGAGACATCGATCAGCTGCCTCCTGCACGCCCCACACTGGAGATGTGCCCGCAAGCAAGGTACATACCCCCGACTGGAATCGGACCTGGGACCTTTCAGTCCGCAGGCTGACGCTCTATCCACTGAGCCAAACCAGTCTCAGTGGAATCTGGCTCTTTAATGAAACTCTAACCGTGGGGGTTGTAACACATCACAACATTCTTTTGACATTCTTTCTGTAAATGCTGACTCTGACTAATATGTAGCTTGTAGATAATCATGCATGTTTGTATAAGAATTCTAGGAACTAACTTCAGAAGATACAGATTCCAATCTTCCATCATCCCAGCTCTAGGAGAATTGTTGACTAGGATGATGTAAAACCAGGATGACACATACCAGACCATCACTTGACCAGTTTTGAGGTCCTTATTGGAATGAACTGTGTTAGTCTACATATAGATAACCTTTCAATCCTCTCCTCTTGATCTCTTTGTTCGGCCTTTCATCTTCCTCCTTATAAAAATCTCTGCCTGCACTGAGATCTTGAGATGGGCTTTGGACAAGGGTCCCCCATCTTCTTAAGTAGCCAACACTTGAATAAACCTCTTTCTTTTTTTTTATCAGCACCCCTCTCACAAATTTGGCTTTTGTGGTAGCAGGCAGCCAAACCTGGGTATAAGTTACAAAACCAGATGGTAAATGCATTAGAGGATGTTCTTTACATAGTTTGAAGGTCAGCTAATTTCCCTCTCCGGCTATTAGAATTCATTGAAGATCACCTGTATAAATTTAATTTGGTGACCTTTTTCAGCTGACTCAATAATTTTTACTTGTTTTAACATACCCCCAAATTCCTGAGGAAAGTAAACAGAAAAAGATAGTGAGTATTTATAAACCTGTGGATTCTTGAGCAGTGGCTTTATGTGGGTAGAGGATATAGAGGACTGGCCCTGCCCTATGATGCCCAGATGGATTGCATTCTTGGGAGATAATGTTTGAAACAAAGTGTTATCCTGCCTTGCTTTGACTCATATCCTAGATAATAAAAAGTTAATATGCAAATTAACCCTTACACCTTCTCAAGATGGGTGCCTATGACCAGACTTGAAGGGGGGTAGTGAGGGATGACCAAACGACTGAACAGCAGACTATGTTGGGTGACCAGGCTGGCGGCAGGGCCATGAGGGATGACCAGGATGGCAGGGGTGACCAGTGGGTGGGGCAGATAGGGTTGACCAGGCCAGTGGGAGGCAGTTGTAGGCAATCTGGCTAGCAACAGGGGGCAGTTAGGGGTGACCAGGTCAACAAGGGAGGGAAGTTAGGAGTGATCAGGCAGACAGGCAGATGAACAATTAGGAGCTAGCAGTCCAGGATTGTGAGAGGGATTGGGCCTAAACTGGCAGTGGGATATCCCCTGAAGGGTTCTGGATTGGAGAGGGTGCAGGCTGGGCTTAGGGGACACCCCCATGCACGAATTTTATACACCAAACACCTAGTCCTAATAAAAGAGTAATATGCAAATTGACTGAACCTCTGCTATAACCACAAGCCATGCCCACCAACTATGCCCACCAGCCAATCAGAGCGAGTATGCCAGTTAAACCAACCAAGATGGCTATGGCCACAGAGAGAGCAGGAGGGAGGCTTGGGTTGCCCCTGGCTGGCTCTTAAGGCAACCAAGTTTCAATTAGCTGTGCAAGCAGAAGGCTTGGCTCCACTCCAGGCTACAAAGTTTCAATTGTAGAAGATAAGTAAATCCCAGATGCCAGGGCCTCCACTTGGGTCACTGGGAGACATGGCTGGCTTGCAAACCACCACAGGCCCCTTGCTCAGGCCACCCCACTCCCCAAGGGAACACCCACCCTGATCCAGGACCCCCTTCAGATCAAATAAGCTGGCCCCTACCTGTGCATCAGGCCTCTAGCCTATTTAATAAAAGAGTAATATGCAGATTGACCATCACTCCAACACAAAAGATGACTGCCCCCATGTGGTCAAAAGATCTTGCCCTCATGTGGACACAATATGGCCACCACAAGAAGGCCACCAGGGGAGCACAGTTGGCAGGAACCAGCCTGCAAAGGAGGGCAGTTGGGGGTGACCAGGCCCACAGGGGAGGGAAGTTAGGGCAAAGTGGCTGAGCGGGGAGCAGTTAGGCATCAATCAAGTTGGCAGGGGAGTGATTAGGGGGTGATTAGGCTGGTAGGTAGAAGCAGTTAGAATTGTGAGAGGGATGTCCGACTGCCTGTTTAGGCCTAAATGGGCAGTCAAACATCCCTTAAGGGTCCCAGATTGGAGAAGGAGCAGGCTGGGCTGAAGGACAATCCCCCCCCCCCCACCATGCAGAAATTTCATGCACCGGGCCTCTAGTCGATATATAAAAGCCTAATATGCTAAGTTCTGACCAATTGATCGATTGTTTGGTCAACACCATTCAACCAGTTGCCATGATGCACATTGGCCACAGGGGGCAGATGATCCCACTGGTAGGTTAGCTTGCTGCTGGGGTCTGGCCAATGGGGAGTGGGTGAGATGTTCCAGACACACCTTGGAGCCCACTTGTGGTCCCTCCCCACCCAGTCACTATCAGCCTTGATTGAGACTGGGTGAGACAGGCCCGAGTACCCTGATTGCCTGTTAGGCAGAGGAATCCCACCCATGCATGAATTCATGCACAGGGCCTCTAGTTCTATAATAATAACCAATTATCCTGAAAGATCAAAAAGCTTTAGAAGAAGACTATATGATTTTTTTTCCATTTATCAAAGGAGAATATGGGCTTGAAAAATAATTGAAAATCTTTTCTTGTTAGTAGTCTTTGAATCCAATACTAGGCCTAGATTTAGCACCCTTGAACATTTCAGGGACCACAACCAAATGACAGAACCATCCAGAACCATTTTATAACCCTCTTCATGCTTTACTGTCCCTCCCCCGTACTCCTTAGAAAGAATTTCATCTTTCAAATATGAATTTTCCTGGCTATTAAAATATATGTAGAAATTAGTATGAGAAAGGCAACAAAAACATTGCATTTTTATTACACTCTAAATATTTTAGAGTGTTTTTTTATAATCATGTAGAAGGGATCCATAGATCATTTTATAAAAATGAGTTTCCTGGCAAATTTCTAATTAAAATGGGAAACTTTCCTCTTTTCAAAGTGATTATTTGCATCTATACTATTTTGTGTTAAATAGCCCTAGGGAAAATGATATTCCTGTGTCTCACTAATAAAGGTTGTGCTCATCTGAGTAGACACTGTAGAAAATGAAACTGGAAAAGGTCTGCCCTGTAGTGGGAACATATTTTCCTTAAAAAAGTGGCTATTTTTTTTTTTTTTTTGCTTAATAGATTAACTATCACACTTGGATCAGTAGCCAACTGCCCCTGATTAAATCATCTTGAATTTCCTTTCCTTTGCCCCTCCTTTTCTCTCTCCTCCTCTCCTCTTCCTTCCCCTCTCCTCCTCTTTCCTCCCCTCCTCTCCTCTTTTTTTCCCTCTCCTCCTCTTTCCTCCCCTCCCCTTCTCTTTCTTATTTAACTTTATTTTCATTCCTTCCCCATCCTTCTTCAGCCTGTGAGCCTTCAATAACATGTCACCAGGTTTGCAAACCCGGCTCCTTGGGATTACCATTCTGACATGTGTTTTCTTTGGGGTGGGGGTGGGAGGGGACGGGGGATTGTACCATAACTGCCCCTCATAGAGGCATAAAAATAGTCAAGATCTTCCAACTGCAAGTTCCTGTTCAAGATGCCAACTACTGCCTGTACCTAAGCCTCAAGGGTATGTGTCCAACTTTTTGGATCCTAAAACACATGGCCCTGCAAAGTCTCCTGCTCTTCAATGCTTTCTGAGATGCAGAAGCTGAGTAAAGATTTAAATGTCAATATGAATCACTTGAGTCGATTTCTTTTTGATACCAGTTATTTCTCCTTTCTATTTTTCTGGTCTTAGTTATAGATCTACTCTCTAATTTCTACATGGCTTAGAAGTGAATCTGACTATAAAACAACAATGACATCTTTTCTCAAATACAATGTAATTCAATCTATTGATCCTATTCATTTAAAAATTAATTTATCAATGTCACATTTCATTCTTCACTTTGACATTTCATTTACAGCTTAGGCTTAGATGCCTCTCTCCTAAGATACCCACTGTTACTGCTTCCAAGTCCTCTCTAAAATACGTGATATTGTCCCAATTTTGATTATTTTATTTTTAAGTAAAATTTTTATTTACGTAAAAATAATTAAAATGGAGTCAGTAGGACTAGTCTATTATGAATGAGTAGAATCATGTTTGAAAGCTCATTTAAGCCATCAGACTTCCAATACTGCAGCAATTTTTGCCATTTGTATTTGTGATTATTTATACATTCCACTCCTCTCTTTCTTCAGGAGGATCATACTGCTCACCTTTGCAGCTTCAGCACTTAGAATGCCACAGGCACTTGTTTAGTTCAACCACTAGGAGCTTATATAGGAAAATTTTACAATTTGTATATGGTAACTAACAGATAACCTAAAAGCTTTCCTGATGACCGGCTTAGGATATTTCCTAGGACACATCATTCAAACTGGGAGTATCATGTTTTCATTAATTTCAGCAGTTTCCTATCGTCTAGCAATAGACCTGTCTTGAGGGAGATGAGTGAGCAAATTCTCCTGGGATGAAGATTAATTTAAATTTTGGTTTAAGCTATATAAGTATATAGTGCTAGATAAGTGCTTGTTGGATTCTATTGCCTAAAAGGCATAAAAAAAGATGAGGATGATAGCAGACAAGTAAGTGTGCTCATCTTCTATACCTTACAGTAGGAAAAGAAAACAAACCCCAAAACAAACACTGGAGGACTCAGACCCCTGCCGTCATTTGTGATGTTTTTAAGATATGTCAAAATGTTTTCCTTTTCCATTTTTTCCTGAAGTGATGATTTTTTTCTTATAATGTTGAAAAACAAACAAATAAACCTACTCCATGTTTTAAGCAGCAGTGTGGAATAGAAAAAATAGCCCTAAGTGCTTAAGCACTAGCGATTTTCAATTCTACCCAGAGAAGTCTTTCCCATCTGACTCCCCGAAAATGAATGACTCCAATGAGCATGTGAAGTGCGCTGTGGGGCTACAGGGCTCCTTGGAACTTGTAACCAACCCAAACATTTTTATCAGCTCCCAACAACACACAAGTCAATAACAAAGGGGTGATTCAGCAGCCAATTCAAACTCAAACCACAGTGGCCTTAAAAATAAACAGCCCAATCAAAGTGACATGAATATGGCTTTGAACAATAAATATTAGCTCTGTCACTGCTTAATGGCATCAAAGAGCCATATTCTCTCTGGCTGTCACCTTAGAAAACCACTGAGGGAGAGAGAAAATCTCCCCAACAGATTGCATTGTGCCTTGTACTTTTTGTTTATTGGTTTTAAAAATTATTTTAAAATTGAACTTATTGGGTACAATTTTCAAATGTACAACTCAAACATCATCTGCACACTGAATCATGTGCCCATCGCCCCAAGAAAATCACTTATATGTGGAATCTAATGAACAGAATAAACTGACAAGATAGAAACAGAGGCACAGATACATGGAACAGACTGAGAGGTCAGAAGGGAATGGGTGAAAGAAGGTGAAGGGATTAAGACACACACACACACACACACACACACACACACACACACACACACACACATATAACAATAGCATGGTGATGGCCAGAGGAAAAGGGAGTTGGGGGGTGAGGTGGGTGTGGGTAAAAAAGAGGAAAATGGGGACAGAAAGTTGCCTTGAACTTCAAGTCAGTCTCCTCTGTTGGCTATTTTGTAAGCACTCATGGAAAGAATCTGAGGTTTTTTTTTCAGGGGCAAGAGGGCACACTTCTCCCACATAACTGTCATTCTCTATATTTTTAAATGTAAAAGGCGGGGTATGTCAAGAGAAACAGAAGGAAGATCTTATTTCCTTCTGCACCACCATTACATTCTTCTCTCATCTCATCCTACACATTTGAGGAGAAAACATTCAATATCACCCACCTTCTCCCCACCCCGCCATTTTTATAACTTCCAGAAAGCACAATCACAAATACATGAGTAATGTTCTCAATTTTGATCAGTCATCAAAGTGATCAAAGTAGTTTACTAACAACAAGAGAATTAGGTAAAAATAAACATATAAGATTAAGAAGGAAAAGAAACGTGTTGTTATGTACATGCATATACTGTATTTATTTTGTGGGGAGAGATCACTGCTATTCTACATCAATTAAGACTGATGGCTTTTTAGTATCTCCCAGGTTTATTTTTAACAGTGATAAAGGAAGTCATTAATCCATACATTCTCCATTCCTAGATCATAATAGTAAAATCTGCCATAATTACACACTATATTCCTTCCTCTCTATTACCCCAAGATTCTTTCATTCACTGTTCAGATACTCATTTGTTTCTTACCTCATTGCTTTCAGATGGCATATGAAGAAAATGTCTAAACTATGTTATCTGCCTTAGAGTTGGAGTTTAAGGGGCAGACAGATATATGAATGACTGGCTATAGAAGCAGACAAAATAAGTTCTTACTTTGGTACATTGTTGAAGAAGAAGACACTAATTGTGATTGTCTGCTTAGTAATGGAAAAATGAGTAATAGTCAAGGCAATTTTGCATCATACTCTTGGCCCCTGTGGAAACAGCCCTCATGGTCCTGGCAACTGACTCTGTTCCTCAAAGTGAGGGCTTTCTATTTCTCTGGTCTTGGCTGCTTTGTTTAAAATAAAATAAAAGATACTTAACCTAAGTTAAGTACCTGCTTGACTTTTGAAGCTTGAATCTCTTCATCTCCTTTCAATCTAAGTCACAACAGAAATGCACAATAACCAGAACTTTACAAATAAACAAAACATGGTTACTGGAGAGTCTGGTTTGGTGATGATGTGGCTTCAAGGAGAAATGCAAATGTCACACAGGATGTGGATGGCTTCTGGCTCCCAGAGTCAGAGGACATGACAGTGCTTAGAACGGGGTCTCAGGAGACTTAAAGTGTTTATTATGAAATGTGTTTTGTGGACAGAGAACTTATGATGAACCTATTCTGTGAACTCACTTATCTCCTTCATAGGGTGAGGAGATGAAATATTAAGCATTGGCATAAGATCCAATTCTCATGTATTTTAAGACTGAAAAAGAACACATAGATGATGACATTTGCCTATTTGCTAAGTTTTCATTGTTCCTTGCTGTCTGTTCTCTCTGTGTTTTTATTCAATAATATGGCCAGCCCTTACTCAGCTACTTAAGCAAGATTTGACTTTAGGCTGCTCTAAAAAACAAAAGAAAAAAAAATAAAAAAGAAACAAAAAAATTGACTACAGAGAGAAAGAGAGGTTTGTTGTTCCACTTATTTATGCATTCATTGATTGCTCCTTGTATGTGCCCTCAATGGGGATTGAACCCTCAACCTTGTCATATTAGGAAGACATTTTAACCAACAGAATTATCCTGTTAAGGCTAGACTGTTCTTAAAAAAATCCTCACTATGTCTGGAGTCAGACTTCAATAAAGATTTTTTTAATTTTTTTTTGTATTAATGTATTACATGTATACATATCTTCCCATTGCCCCCCCCCACTCCCATACATACCCTAACCTCCCAATGTCTTGTGTCCATTGGTTATGCTTATAAGCATGCATACAAGTCCTTCAGTTGATCTCTTATTTACCCCACCTCTCTCTAACCTTCCCACTGTAATTTGACAATGATGCTTTACTGCCTCTGTATCTATCTTTCTGTTCATCAGTTTATAATGTTCTTTATTATCCATAAATGAGTGAGAACATGAGATATTTTTCTTTCATTTACTGGCTTATTTCACTTAGCATAATGCTATCCAGTTCCATCCAGGTTGCTGTAAATGGTAATAATTCCTTCTTTTTTATGGCAGCATAGTATCCCATTGTATAGATATACAATAGTTTTCTGATTCACTCATCTACTGATGGGCACTTAGACTGTTTACAAATTGTAGCTATTGTAAATTGTGCTGCTCTGAGCATGGGTGTGCATAAGTCTTTTCTGATTGGTGTTTCTAGTTTCTTAGGATATATTCCTAAGAGTGGGATTGCTGGGTCAAATGGGAGTTCCATTTTTAGATTTTTGAGAAAACTCCATACTGTTCTCCACAGTGGCTGCACCAGTCTGCATTCCCATCGGCAGTGCATGAGGGTTCCTTTTTCTTTGCATCCTCGCCAACACTTGTCCTTTGTTGATTTGTTGATGATTGCCATTCTGACAGGTGTGAGATGGTATCACATTGTTGTTTTTATTTGGATCTCTTGGATAATTAGTGACTTTGAGCATGTTTTCATGTGTCTCTTGGCCTTTCTTCTGTCTTCTTTCAAAAAGATTCTATTTATGTCCGTTGCCCATTTTTTATTGGATCATTTATCTTCCTTTTATTAAGTTGTATAAGTTGGCTGTAGATGTTGGAGATTAAACCTTTATCAGTGATAACTTTTGCAAATAAGTTCTCCTATACAATGGGCTTTCTTGTTGTTTTGTTGATGGTTTCTTTTGCTGTGCAAAAGCTTTTTATTTTTATGTAGTCCCATTTGTTTATTTTCTCTTTAGCTTCTATTGGAGCAGTATAAGTGAAGAAGTTCCTTTGGCATATGTCTGAGATTGTGATGCCTGTGAATTACTCTAGTATTTTTATGGTTTCCCATCTTATGTTTAAATCCTGTATCCATTTGGAGTTTCTTTTTGTGCATGATGTAAGTTGCTGGTCTAGTTTCATTTTTTTGCATCTATCTGTCCAATTTCCCCAACACCATTTATTGAAGAGGCTGTCTTAACTCCATTTTATGTTCAAGTCTCCTTTGTCAAATATTAATTGAGCATAGTATTTTGGGTTGATATCTGGATTCTCTATTCTATTCAATAAAGATTTTAATTATCCAAAGAGCCTCAGCCTGTGCAACATGGAAGCTTATTTAGCAGTAATGTAAATCCAAGAGCCTAGGCTAATGGTGTGGAGTATGTCCTCTCTGATTTAGTTTCTCTCTACAGTCCCCTGGACTCCAAGCCATCCCTTACATGGCACATGGTTGCAATAGGAGGGGTAACCATGCTAAAGAACAACAATGTAATTACATCAAATGCTTTTCCAATGAAAACACATACTGCCAATTCTAAAGAACTTTCTAATCTCTAAGTGATGTGTTTATTTTGAAAAACAAATAATGACTTTTGGGACAAGAGATTGTCATAGGGTAAAAATGGTGGGAAACAAAAAGAGGAAATTTTGAGAAGGCCTAAATTTCTCAAGCAAATGGACAAATGCTATTCAGAGATTGTTGCACACGATTCTAAGCAGACAAGGGATTGTTCAGAATGGTTGCAAGACCATCACCCTCAAGCTACTTGATGCAAACTGAAAATGTAAGCATAATAAAACTTGCAAAATGCAGTTTCATGGCAATATGAGCAAATATAATTTAGAGTTAGCTTGTAGGAGGAAAAAAAAAACAGCACTAACATGAAAAGGGCATCTCAGACAGAGAGAGAGGAAGAGTTGAGAGCATCTCTATGATTCTAAACCCCAATGAAGTCAGGTTTCTTCACTATGAATGTATGCTGGTGGAAAGGACTGCCTTTAGAATACATGTGTTAGTGGTCAACAATAGATGATGTAGTTAATTAAGCACCTCTTTCTTGCAAACCGATGTTATTGTACATTTTCCTGCTTAAAAGATGAGAAAGGGGGTGTACTTCAGAGGGAACAATCTTGGAAGTGGTGCTATTTAAGTGAATTACTCATTACTGATTCTATCAGAAGATTGGAAATTGAAGGCATGATAAATATTAATAAGTAGCCCAAGCCATGCAATTAGTGATAAATAGAGACAGGAGTCAAACCCAGGTCTTTCCTTCCAAATCCATTCTCTGACTCACCACTAAGATCACTAAGCATCTACTATGATAGTGGAAGGGCCTTGGATAGGTAGCAAGTAAACCTCCTTAGGAAGGGTTAAGAGGTCTGCCTCACCTTAAATCACTTTTCATTCTACTTACTTACCTTCCTAAACAAGATTTGGGAAGGACCATACATAATCTGGCATTAGTCTACTCTTGGGGAAGAAACTTCTCTACATCTTGATCCAATAATACATAAAAAGGCAGATTTCCTCTTCAAAATGGAATATACCCAGATGGAGCTGTAGTGAGATCCTGGTTCTTAATATTAATTTTTACCAATGTAAAAATTGCAATGGTTGATTATCAAGTAAAATGATGAGATGCATTTAATTGCCCTTTGGACATTTAGTGGTATTCATAGTTCCTTGCTGCTCAGTATCCATTTCCACTATCCACTCCCCACTTCTTGGTGGGGTACCTTATGTGCAACTTCCTTTTGTGGAATTACTGGTGAAATTATCTATAAAGATATCCTGGCCTTCCTTAGCCAGTTAGGGAAGCTCTTAGATCCTTTATTTATGGATACTGATTCTTTAATAATAATATTTAGCAAGGTTGGAAAAACCAATAAGGGAACTAATAGCTCCCATGCTCAGATGTAAAGACTGATTAACACCCGCTACTTGGACATCTGTGTTTATTCAAGCCAGGTCCTTCAGCTCTTCAATAAGTTTGATCATGTTCTACCTTCAATTTCTAATCTTCTGATGGAGGTAGCAATGAGTATTTCAGCTCAAACAGCAATGCTTCCAAGAAGTCATCCTTGATTATTTCCTCAGAGGTACATGTCTCAACCCAGTCACTATGCATTTTTAATATCCTTCCTAGTAGTCTTCACTATCAGACTTATTTATTGTGTATCTTCATAATATATTTGAGCAGTTTGGCCTCATAGAGTTTTTTGATTAATTATAATCAAGGGTTCTCTATACTGAAGCAGAGTAATTTAAACACCTGCATTTATTTTTCTCTATAATCTTTTGGTGTGAAGAGCCAGAGAAAAATGCTTTATTATGTTTTTCTCTCTCAAAAGCTATGTAAATAATTATCTAAACTTCATGTGAACCATGGGAAACACACACAATGCATTTCTTTCAATGATAGAGTATCAGGGATTTAAAAGTTCACCCAACTCTTTCAGAGATTGTGACCACCAAGAAATTGCTGAGAGGATCAGCATTAATGATGTAATAAACTCAGTATTTATTTGGCTGGGATATTTAGATTATCATTAATTTTTTATGACCAAATGTGATTTATTGAAGCTTTGAGGGTTGAGGGATA
>PVJN01028273.1:0-27320 GCA_004026805.1 Lasiurus borealis | reverse complement strand
CAGTCAAAATGCAGAGAAGAAAAGCAAAATCATCATTACTAGCACATCAAAGTTACATCATCACACAGTGCCTTAAGGCTGAGTCAATGAATTGTTAATTATTCCATATAGGTATGAAGAGGCTAAACAGTGAGCTGGGATTAGTGCCTAAAACAAACAACAGCCATTGGCAAAGACATTAATTTAGGGTAACCTTTTTTCATTAACTAATTATTTGTTTGAACAGAGATCCTATTATTACCAGTCCACATTACGACAATAAAGGAAAATATACTTACATTTCTCAAGTATAAATTGCAAAATTTTGCCGAGTTCCCATTTGACTTACTATTTTAATAACAAGGTTGCTAAGGAGAGATTTTTCTTTACAACAGATATAGCAACCTCATTAATGAATTTGCTAATTAGTCTGGCTTTAATAGATAAACACATTGAAGTAGAAGCACAGACTAATCAGTTTTGCTAAAGGGGGTGGTCATCTTCCATTTCAATAACTCTTGGGTTTATAATGAGATATATTAGTTCGCGTGAAAAATCTTAGGGGAAGAAATTTATAACATGACTGCAATATTTTAAAATTTCATATCACTGTAACCATATTAAAACCTGATCAGCGCATTGATGATTATTACAGCTATTACCCCTGGCAGTTTCAAAATAACCATTAAATATATGGAAAGTCACATTTGTACACAGTACCATTATAATTATCCTAAAGACACTAACAAAATACTTATTAAGCAAGTTTGTTTCAAGGCTTGGGACATTCTAAATAGACTTTATTTGAGGGATTAGTGTGAATAAATCTGACCTGCCAATTATCCAACTAATTAAAAAATAGTTTTACACCCTGATTTTTTCCATATTGTATAAACCAAGTGATATATTTCAGTAGATTTTATCACCTGTTGCACTATTGTATTACTCGTTCTTATTTCATTAGTGCACTAGCCAACATAGCATTAAGAAAACTTAAATATTTCAAAGAGCAGACTTATAAAGGAACTCCACTTACAGAGTTGTGGGCAGGGATAAGGAAATAAATAAGGAATGATCAGACCCCAGAGCAGCAATGCAAAAACCTTATCACTTCTAGGACTAGAAAAACAAGAGCATTTTCAGAGCCCACTGAGATCCGTAACTTTAGAGTAGTGTCCAGCTGGCATACAGCTACTACCAGAGACCCTGAAAGGAGAAAGGGAGGAGCAGGAAAGAGATACTGTGGTCCTTTACTCCATTCTGCTGCAATCTGCCAGTGGCACCCACTGGTATGGCCCAACCAGAGGACAGTCAGCAAGGGAAATGTGAGGATGCACATCTCCCAGGGCAGAGCTTGGGAGAGAAGGGCAGAGAGTAGATTGGGAGGAAACATGCACAAAATGTAGCACAGTTAGTAACAAAGGGATACAGATAGCACTACATGGACATAAATATTTCTAGGAAGTCTCTTTGTTATAAAACTAGAGACCTGGTGCACAAAATTTGTGCACTGGGGGTTGAGGGGGATGGTGTCCCTCAGCCCAGACTACACCCTTTCCAATCTGGAGCCCTGGGATATGTCCGACTGCTGGTTTAGGCTACATCCTGCCTACCTGCCTGATCACCCTGTAACCATTCCCCTGTCAGCCTGATCAATGCCTAACTGCTCCCCTACCTGCCCGATTGCCCTACTGCCCTCCCCTGCTGGCCCAATCACCCCCAACTTCCCTTTCCTGCCAGCCTTTTTGCCCCTAACTGCCCTCCCCTGCCAGTCATCTTGTGGAAGCATCCATCTTATACGAGGGTGTGATGGTCAATTTGCATATTACCTCTTTATTATATAGCATTTGTATTCTGTATTATATTAATTTAAATATACAGAAAAGTGTAGAGAAAACTCTACCAAGTACCATCGTATAACAAACCAGCTTTTTGTAACCTTAGAATTTGCCCATTGTTTGCTCCATGTATTTAATATATAGTATAAATATATCAAATACAGAATTTGAACCTCTTCCCCTCCTTTCATTCCTACATATTTTATTCAATTTATAATTGATAATTTCACACACTGTGGCTGACCAACCAGCCAGCTTGGCTCCTGATCAGCCCCCCAAAATTGAGGTTGAGGTCACCTGGCCAACCTCCCACAGCCTTCTTCAGCCCCTGCCCCTAGCTGGCCCCTGATCACCACTCCCAACCACCATGATCAGGAAGGGACCAGCTGGCCAACCTCCCATGGCCCCTCCCACTGGCTGGCCCAGCCCCCCTCTGCCCTGATTGGGACCCCACCTGTGCTCAAATTTGTGCACTGGGCCTCTAGGATACATACATAATTGTAGAAAACTATATATATAATGTATAGTGTAGTATTGTATTTTATGTCTTAGTCTTCAAATAAGATGTATGACAGTATAGTGTTTTTTACAAATTCACTTTTCTTATAACTTCATAACTTAAAACTTTAAGTAGATACAAGAAATTCTAGTTTATTCATTTTACCTTCATTATATCCCTTTATATTTGAAATAAGATGTTTTTATGTATTATCATATAAAATTGTATGTAAGAGCTCTCAAATTTTAAGAATTAAAAACAGTGTTATAATTGAACTACGATTTGTTCTTGTGTCTTCAGGGTGTTCTCAGCTGGGTCAGATATACTAGTATACCATTTCAACTGATGAAAGTACACTTCCAGGTCCTTGATTTATGACTCATGGCTCAAGATTTTCATAATTTGCCATCCAATTTCTATCAGAGTACTTGCAGTGTTAGAACTAATTTTTAAGTGTTTTTATTTTCTGAAGAGCACATGACCATGACACAAAATCCGGTTTCTCAGTTTTGGCTACTGCTAATGGCTGACTAAAAACAAAAAGAATACTAGAGAGACTAGAATGTTTATTTATTAGAAAGCATCAGAAAATTGTCACAGTAGTAAGTAATTATACCACAAAGATGTAGAAGAATATTCGGAGAGGTGAGGCTGGTATCTAGCTTTGTTCTTAACCTGATAATTCTACAGAATACTGAGAGGGCAAAAATATTAAACAGTGCTTTCCACGGGCAGATGGAAAAGACGAAGATTGGAGTTTGATCTCACAAGTAGAGAAGCCCTAGAGAATACCCTGAGAGTCTTCATGAGGCCTGACACCTAGATTACAATAGTCTCAGTCAATGATTGGGTTCAATTACTTCAGTCTGGCCACCAGCTGAAAGCAAACACAAATCTTCTCTGGAGGAAGAGAATAGTATCTAGCAATTCAATTTATGTCTATGGATTTTATTTTGAATGCCTGGCACTCAATCAAAAATAAATATACATGTTTGTAGGTAAAAAATTAGAAGAGCTCAGAGATCACAAACCCATAATAATTAAACATCAAGAGTCCGATCATGCAGTTTTTATTCATTAAACATTTTTATAGCATTCAATATGTGCTAGCTCATACTCTGAGTATAAAAACAAAACAAAAAAATAGCAATAACTACTCAGTTGTTGTATCCCAGCAGTTCCAATCCAGGTCAGGATACATGCCCTCACTGTAGGCTTGATCCCCGGTAGGAGCCATGCAGGAGTCAATCAATGACTTCCTCCCTCATTGATGTTTCTATCTCTCTATCCCTCTTCCCTCCTCTCTCTCTAAAAGTAAATCTAAATATATTTTAAAATAACAACAACCTAAAGTATCTAAATAATCATAGCAAAACTAGAAAGTAGGTATTATTACTCCTCGTATTTTACAGCTGGGAGCTGTCGTAGACATAATAGTGTCCCCTAAAGATGTCCACATCGTCACACCTGAAATCTGTAAATATATTAATCTTACATGGAAAAGCAGAGATTGTGGAAATGAGAAGGGATTTTGTGCAAGAAATGTAGGCAGAATCTTAAAGCTAGAAAAAGCAAGTAATGGATTATATCCTAGATTCCAGAAGAAACAACGGCCAATAACTTGATTTTAGGATTTCTGACCTCCAGAGCTACAGAAAATACATTTCTATTGTTTTATCCCACTAAATTTATTATAGCCGCTCTCCCTCCTATTCTCTTCTTCTCTCCTTTCCTCTCTCTCTCTCTCTCTCTCTCTCTCTCTCTCTCTCTCTCACACACACACACACACACACACACAAACACAAACACAAACACACACACACACACACACACACATACACATTTCCTTTCAATCCTCAGTGTATGTGGAGAAACCCATATGGTGAGAAACTCTTATCTTCCACCAAAAGACTTGTGAGGGAGTTAGAAGGGGAATTTCAGCTCAGTCCATTTTTCTGAGATTGCTGTCCTGGCCAACAGGCCAACTGTTTGACCACAAACTAAGAGACCCTGGACCAGACAACCCAGATAATATCTGCTGTGCTAAGGGTTTATATTGGGAGATAATTTATTATGTGGGTACAAGTCACTCATGCAACCTTCTATTGGAATAAAGACTTATACCAATAGAAGAATAAATGTGGATTATACCATATTTTCTCAATGTACCCTACAGGTCACTTTTGTCTTTTCTTCTCCTCTATTTGATTTTCAGCTTTCTTTTGTATTTACTCTTTAACTGGGTCTACTTTACCTAACCAATATGTCTCTTATTATTTCAAAAAGTATGTATTTTAAATTCATTTATTAATATTTTATTAATTTTCTAAGTAGTTTGTCTTTTACAATATTATTTAATTTAAAAAAATTAAATTAAATTTTTTAAATTAGAAAAATGCTTTAGAATCTTGAGTATTTGTTTAGGTAATGTGGACTAAACAAATACTCAAGATTCTGAAGCATTTATTAAATTAAATAAAATTTGCTTTATATATATATATATATATTTAATTGATATTCAATATCCTGTATTTGATTTGAAAATATATGCCCTAAATAAGTACTATATCCTGTCATTATTACTGTTCTCTTTCAAGTATGGTGCTTTCTTTCCTCATTTGTTGGGTATCTTTGTTGTCTTTTTCTTCCTCCCTTTTATCATACTCACAGGAGACCTAAAGGTCTGAGTTGAGGATCACTGAAACTCTAGAAAATATTTGTATTTGCTTATGTATGATGAGATTCAAGGTTAGTGCCACTCTGGGACCACTTTGGCCTCCTTTCAAAAATCATAGACTTGTTAAAAGCTCAGTCTTCATTCTGCCACTTTGCATATGGCCCTTTTTTAGTGATGCTCCCACTGACCTTTGAGATCCCCCACATAGGTGATGTTCAGATGTGTGTGAGGATAGGTGATCCTCAGATTTCTTCTACTTTTTGTGAATTTACAAATATGTGAGAAAAAAAAATGGTTTATTGAAGAGCTAGTAGTTTTATAACAGGAGATGCTTTCCAGTAAATAGCTCACCAAATTGCTGAAAGCAGACATTTCTGTGTTATTAATTCATATAATTCTATCACATGGTTTTGCTTATTTAATTTATATAGCAATTCCCCATAACTGGACACTCAAGGAATCTCTTTTCTTTTTCACTTTGATGATAACACTGAGATACACATTTTTGAGGATAACTTCAAAATATGTCTCTGATTATTTTCTTGGGCTAGAGTTCTACAAATTTAATTACAGGGTCAATATTGGAAATATATTGTCAGATGGGTATTCCAGAAAGTGTTTATACTTTGTATATAAAGTGCATATATTTAATTTTAGTATACGTAGTTTGTCCAGATTATTTTCCCTTGGTCTGTGAGCTCTAATACAGAGTGAATTAATTGCCCTGGTGGGTATGACACAGAGGCGGTAGGAGGCGCTCCTGTACTACACGAGGAAGACTCTGCAAGGAAGCCTTTTGTCTGTCCATCTTGAGGGTCATGAAGAACCTGACACAGGTGTACAAAGGAACCCGAAAATATAAGATCATGAGGTGAACTGTAATGAACGAAGCATACCAATCTTGAAGACGTGTTGAGAGCCGATTCAGTTTATAGGATAAGAAATCTTAATAAATTAAATATCCTCTAGATCACATACACGTTTTTACAAAGTAATTTTCCCTGAAAAAAAAAATCATCTCTACAGGAGTTTAGCTAAAGTAAAAGGATTAAGGAAATCGCTTTTACTTACATTACTGCTGACACGGCCAAAACCAGCAACACAAACATGCAAGGTTTCAGCTGGCTAAATGATTAACTTGGCAAAGTCGAAGTTGCTGATACACTAATAAGAAAAGATTTATTTCCAAAAGATCTGTTGTTGCATCTGCAGAAGATTTTGTAACTGTGTGCTATATTTTTCCTAAAAAAAAAATCTGTTAACTCTGAGAAGATGGGAGCTCTTAAAAGGATTGAGGGTTTTGCAAGGAAAATATATAAGGCAGTATTTCTCTCTTCTTTTCACCTGCTTTTCTGTAAGCTAATTTCTAAAGAGAGACGGTACTCACTTCAGAATCTTTGCTAAGTGTATGCTCTTCATTTCAAATTGGTTTTGACTCATGCACATGTATGAAATGTGGCTTAAACAAATACTCAAGATTCTAAAGCATATTTCTGATTCCTCTGACTTATTCATGTGACAGGAGTCTTTCATTATTTTTATGCTCTTACAATCTTTGAATTTCAAAGTACTATGTATCACGAACCAAGTCATAAAGCCATTGATACCAGCTGAGAGTTGAAATATTTGCTCTACCGTTTTATGACTTTAAAGTACATCCCAGGATGAACTGCCTCCAGAACTGAAGTCTAATAGTTAAAAAGGTTGATCCATGCTATGAAAGTGTCACCAATTTCTGCTTTGAAGAAGAATACTGTGTCCTAGAGACTTACATCTTTGAGGTGACTATAGGCATTCTACATTAAGAAAGAAGAAAAATATACTTGCAAAACTACTGTCTTGACAAATAAAATACTTGTGTACAATGTTCCTACTTCTTACTGTGGAAAGATTATTATTATATTTAAAGAATATGAGCATTGACCTATGAAACAGGAGGTCACAGTTTGATTCCTGGTCAGGGCACATGTTTGGGTTATGGGCTCAATCCCCAGTTTTTAGGATGTACAGAGGCAGCCTATAGATGATAATTTCTCATCATTGATGTTTCTCTCTCTCTTTCCCTCTCCCTTCCTCTTTGAAATCATTACAGATATATGTAAAAATAATAAGTGCACCCTGGTTTGAATGATTTTATTAGTACTGTTTGAAAATATTTATTCCTCAGAAATAAATCTTCAAAGATAAAATAATTTTGATATTTTAAATAAAGTACTCACTTTAGAATTTTCTAACGAGTAATTATTTCAATACAGATAACCTATATATGTATGGAAAAATAAGTTTCATTTCACCTCATATGGGATAGATTAAATAGTAGAAGCCATTGTGATGAAAACATCAGCAGAAATAGTAGTATTTCTTCATTATACCTCTGGGATATTTTCCAAGTATCTCTTCAAATAAAGATTTCTAGTTCTTCAGGTTTGAAAATGTTGCCTCATAACTTCATCATGGATCTTAATTAGAATGCCTCACTTTTTTGTGTGTATTAATTCAAAATCATAAAGAACAATTTTTTAATAAGATTCTATGGTTAACATAGGTCTTGCTTTTTTTCCCCCCACTTGGGTCATTTTGTCCATCTACATCAAACAAAAATTCTACCCCTTAAGGTACCCAGTCTGTGGTATTTTTTATGGAAGCCCTAGCTAAAGTTGATTAAAATTTTTCCAAAGGAAAATCTATCACTTATGAATATATTGAACATTTATTAAATGCTGACTATATAGCACATGGTGGGACAAAAGTAGGCTTGTAATTGTGAGTACATGATACATAGGAGTTTCTGTACTATTACTTATTTTTAAAAATTGATTTTTAGAAAGGAAGGGAAAGAGAAAGATACCGATGTGGCTGGGCATGTGACCTGACTAGAAATTGAACCCTTCACTTTTCAATGTATAGGACAACATTCCAACCAACTAATGACTCATTATTTATTAATTTTTGTATTATTTTTTATATGAACCATGGTAAACCTACTTTTGTCCTAAAATGTATGTGTTATTTCATTTACAGAATAAATGAAAAATGAATGTGGACTGTATTCTCAAACTTTGTCCTAAATTATATCACATTGGTTACAGCATTTGAGTTTGCTCTTATATATCATAATATTCTACTTCCCCAGTATAAACTCGCTACACCCCTTACCCACTCCCACTTCATTTATATTTTTCTGGAGCCCGGGATTTTGAACTCCTGTTCCAGGATTTTGTCTACTACACTCAATTTTCTCTATCTGACCTTCCCAATGCCAAAATTAAAATAAATTTAACAGCAAGTTTACTTGTGGAAAGGGAACAAGACCTGGATAGGAATCTTGAATCTACCAATCAATGGTTGTATGACACGAACTCACCTGCCCTCTAAGGGCCTTATGCCTTCATCTGAGGAATGGAGTTGAGCTTAATGTGAGGGCTCTTCTGAAGTTTGATGTAAAGTCTGTACACAGCGTCTGGCTTAAAATAGACTCATGCATCATTCAGATCATAAAAAAACCTTTAACATAAATCTGTGGTTCTTTTATAAGTTTCTTTTTCATTTTTGTGTGATCCTATATACCTAGAATTTTAAAGTTCCTTAAAAATCTAAAATTGCTGTCTTGAAAATTAAATATTCATTATTTGTATTGTAATGTCAATGATAGCAAAGCAAATGATTTTTTGGATCAGTATTCTCCGTTAAGAATTCTTTTCTCATTAGATGCTTTTATACAGATAATCAATTGTAAAGTTATTGAGAGCAAGAGTTGTTGCTAACTTGAGTTGGCAGAAAACATAAGCCAAAGTAAAGAATTATTAAGAAAAATGTCTACACTTCATTATTACTTCATTTGTTGATTCACTCACTCAGTAAAGAACAATTGATGTGTGCAAACACTGATATCAGATGCAAAATTTCCAAAGATAAATCAAGAAGGACAGAGGTAATAAAAAATACATAAATATGATTAAAGCAGGATAGAGTGTGAAATTTTTCATAATAGAATTGAACAGAAAAATCCCCAAAGTCTCTCGGTTGAAGAGATTATTTTTACCTAACTTGATTAGGGAAGACAGCATAGAAGGCAAATAATTTACACAAATATCATTCATCATTTGTAAAAGATGAATGATATTTAGTCTTTAAGAAAACAGGGGTCTTGACAAAACAAAATATCTTTTTAATGGAGGTGAGAAAGCAGGGGGCACATACACAAGTACTCAGGAATTCCATTTAGCTATAAGGTAGCTATCCTGATGAAAACTAGTTGAAAGTTAGCTTTGAAATCATGGCTGTGTTGAGTGCCAATTGGTGCAGTCTTTATGTATTCTGAAGGACATAGAGATTAATTATAGATTTTTTACAAAAGGGACATTACTCTTAGCTATGACATTTCCTTAGGTTCCTCTCATTCTCCAATCTGCTCAAGCAAGGGGTATGACTATTTGAGTTACAAATCACTGTATCTCTGATCTTGCTCCCAGTTTTGCTAACTGTAAACCCTTTAAAATTCTTCCAAATCAGGAGCTTTAATCTTTTACCTATATCCAAGAACTAAGCATAGCCTGAAAAATACATCACACACACACACACACACACACACACACATACACACACACTTTTTTTTTTTTTTTAATTATCTTTCTGTCATGTAAAAAAAAATGTGTATCTGTTTATGGAGAAAATATTACATCCATGCTTTTATATCTTTGCTGTAAATGGCAAAATACAGTACTATGAATACATATGTGAATATAATCATTAACCAGATTTCATTTAGAATAGCTTCTAGTTTATATAAATTAAGAAAAACATCTTTTTTTTAATATATTTTATTGATTTTTTTTTTTTACAGAGAGGAAGGGAGAGAGATAGAAAGTCAGAAACATTGATGAGAGAGAGACATCGATCAGCCGCCCCCTGCAAGCCCCACAGTGGAGATGTGCCAGCAAGCAAGATACATGCCCCCGACCGGAATCGAACCTGGAACCCTTCAGTCCACAAGCCAATGCTCTATCCACTGAGACAAACCGGTCTTGGCTAAAAAAAAACATATTTTGCCATTGTTTATAATGGGCACAACTTGAGTTTGAAATTATCAAATAAAACATTACATGAAAATAACATTTCTTTTTATTTTAATTTTATGGAAAAATCGGATTGGCCATGAACCACAGTATTAGAGAGTGGCAAACGTTTTTGCCCATAGTAACCTAAGGCCAATAGGACTGAAAACTCTGCTCAGATGTAACTAATTGAGGATGTGTCCCACAGCAGTGGTTTTTCTCACGAGTAGATGGCTGGGTTGAAGGAGCCCGGAATTAAAGCCTTCCTGAATCACACCCTTCCCAGGAAGCATCCTGCCAGACACTGTATTCCATGTCTAACTATGAAAGGAGCTGCCCAGAACTGGAGAGAGCTTAGTACAACCGTGTTTCCTGGCCATGAGCGCGGCTGGTAGCTTGCTGTTCTGGAAGAGAGTGTAGCGGTACCGTGACAATGATACCAGCCATGCAAGAAGCATGCCATTTATGCCCTAATACATTACAGAAGGTCAGGAAGCATTCGTGATGCTGTCTTTTCCCATCAGCCTGCAGTTACATGAAACTCAGGACATCTCTCTGTGCAACCAACTCCTAGATGTCATCTTATGTACTCTCAGATGACATTAAAAAAGAATTTTTACCTCTGGAGAGCTTCTTTTAGAATTCCCCAACCCCCCTGAATTTCCTCTGCCATTAAAATCTTCAGCTGCAAGTTAATTATTGATCCTCTGTTCAGAGACAGGACATCTGCAATGCTTGGTGACACTGCTTTCGCTGTTTGGGTAAAGAAAAATATGTGTAGGTGTAGTGATTCAAAAAAAAAAAAAAACAACACAAAAAACAGTTTTCAAGGAGCAGCGCTCAGTTCTGGAAGAAGGCTTGAATTTTTACTGAGAGTTACTGCAACAAAGCTGCTGATCCCCGAGCCTTGAAATGCTTTGCACGAGGACTGGAAGGAGATGAGCTTGGTCCTGGTGGTAGAAAATGTTGCACCTCTCAATAAGAAATCCCTGAAGTGTTTGAATGAACTTCGGGAAAATGTTTGATACTTTCTGAGTGATCAGGAAAGAAAAATAATTGCCCAGGAAGCTGTTTGTTCGAGGCTTCCTCCTATGTCAAAATTTTGGTATACTCGTTTATTTTTGACTGCTTGATCTCAGTGTTCCTGAGAGGAATATATTAAATTTCCAATTGCAGGTCCTGATTTACATGTACCCTATCATATTGCCAAAACTTAATATATTTTGAAGTAGTTTATACATGTTTATGATGAATAAAATTTCTTCATCTATTGCTTTTATAAGATCTCTTTTCTTGTTTCAACTTAAATTTTATTTTTTAAATTATTAATATTCTTACTTCCAAATATTGTCTTTTTTTTCTTTTTATTTCTTTTATATTTAATCAAGGGGTTTCAAAATGTGAGTTCTACACTTTTAGACATTATATATATATATATATATATATATATATATATATATATTCAATCTAAGTGTCTTTCTAACTGAAAATTAAGCCAATGGATACTTATTTGAAACTACTATTCAATTAGAACTCATATGTGTTGTTTTATTTCATATTTTACTTATATTTATTAGTTTATTAGAGGCTCAGTGCATGAAATTTGTGCATGGATAGGGTCCCTAGGCCTGGCCGGCATTCAGGGGTGATCAGGACCTTCCAGCTACCAGCCAGGGCCATCCTTTGCTCGGTGCTACCTCCTGGTGGTCAGCACATGTCATAGTGAGTAATCAAATTCCAGTTCTACTGGTCAAACTCCCAAGGAGACAGTTTGCATATTAGCCTCTTATAGAGAGAGACTAGAGGCCTGGTGCACAAAATTCATGCATGGTGGGGGGTGTCCTTCAGCATAGCTTATTCCCTCTCCTACCTGGATCAGGTCTAAACGGGCAGTCTGACATCTCTCTTACAATCCAGGACTGCTGGCTCCCAACTGCTCACCTGCCTGCCTTCCTGATTGCCCCTAACTGTTTCTTTCTGCCAACCTGATCACCCTCTAACCACTTTCTGCCAGCCTGATTGATGCATAACTGCTCCTCTGCAGCCTCTTTGCCCCTAACTGCTCTCCCCTGTGGGTTTGGTCACCCCTAATTGTCCTCCCCTTCAGGCCTAGTCACCCCCAACTTCCCTCCTCTGCTGGCCTGATTGTCTACAACTTCCCTCCCTTGCAGGCCTGGTCCCTGCCAACTGCCCTCCTTTGCTGGTCATGTTGTGGTGGCCATCTTGTGTTCACATGGAGGCAATGATCTTGTGTGTTGGAATGATGGTCAATCTGCATATTACTCTTTTATTGATAGGATAGAGGCCTGGTGCACAGGTGGAGGCCAGCTGGTTTGCCCTGAAGAGTGTCTTGGATTAGGGTGGGTGTTCCCTTGGGGTGTGGGGTGGCCTGGGTGAGGGGCCTGTGGTGGTTTGCAGGCTTGCCACGCCCCCCAGTGACCCAAGCAGAGGCTCTGGCACCTGGGATTTATTTATCTTTTACAATTAAAAGTTTGTTGCCTGGAGCAGAGCCAAGCCTTCTGCTCACTCAGTGGCAGCAGCCATTGAAAGTTTGTTGCCTTAAGCGGAGGCCTCAGCAGGCCAGGGTGTGTGGAAAGCTTGGCTTCCTCTATCACCAGGGGAAACCCAAACCTCCTTCCTGCTTCTCTGTGGCTGTACCCATCTTGGGTTAATTTGCATATTCATTCTGATTGGCTGGTGGGCATGGCTGGTGGGTGTGGCTTGGGTGTAGCAGAGGTATGGCTATTTTGCATATTACTCTTATTAGATAGGATTGGATAGATTGTGTTGTCTTCTGGTTGTTTCAAAGTTACACATGTGTCTTACATTTTTCAGAAATTGTTCATTGCTCTTCATTCTTTTTCTTGCTGATTTTCAGATTCATTTTCTAGTCATCTTTCTTCAACTTTGTTGATTTACTTAGCTAAAATCTACCATTAAATGCATCTACTGAACTTTTAAGTTTCAGTGTGTTGTTTTGTTTTGTTTTGTTTTTAACTCCAGAATATATTTGCTGACACATTTTTATCACCCCTTCCTTGGATTCTTTAAGCATGGTTTCCCTGTCCTAGAATGATCTAGTGTGAAAGGCAGTCCAGTACTCTGAGCTGCATTTGTCCAGAGATGAGTCCCCAGGTTAAAGTTTCCATAACAAGGATCTAGAGAAGATATAAGAAAGTGATTCATAGCTCCAATGCCACAGACCCTCACATTCTTTCTTACCATGATTAATATTTTTTTTGAATTGTGTTTCTATATTTTGTGTTCCTATGCCCTCTATTTTCAGATCTTATTTCCATTCCTGCCCTTACGATAATTTCCAGAGACTTTCAATGATTTATTTTCATAATTTTCACCAGCTAAATTGTTATTTTGCTAGGAAAATGATCCACCACGCTTATTACTCAGGTCTTGCCCCACCACATCCTTGTGAATGGCTATTTAAATTTGCATGGAATGCTCAGGAGGCAGGGCAGGCTGGCCATTTTCTTGAGGCTTGTGGATAAGCAGCACTAAGAAATGATGCTAAGAGATATATGATGGCTACACGGTAGAGGACAATGAACTCGTTTTGAGATGTGGTCTTGATCCCATGGATAAAAGAAAGCCATCCAAAAACTTTAAGTAAAATAGTCTTCTAATCAAATCGATGTGTGTGAAGCTGGGGAAACACAGTTAAAAACAAAATCCTCGGCCAACCCCAAACCTCTGCAAAAAAAAAAAAAGTAGAAGAGGAGAAAAAGCAGTTCTATTTTTTAATAAGCATTAAACAAGAATGAGATGCACGTCAGAGGCAATCCATTAGATTACAAACAAACAAACCAACAAACAAAATAGCAACAACCTCACCCTATTCTATAGCCACACAGATACAACCCACTACATGCATGTTCTCAAGATAAACAGTAACTAGTCTCCAACTAAGAAGGCTTGATGGCAGCATTGGTCACATATAGTTTATTCTAAATTCCTCTGGTGATTGGGGTGATCATCCAGGCTATCTGATTGGCTTTACCTAAAGGAGAGATGAATTTCTCATAGTTTTATGACAGGAGGTGTGCAGCTTGAAGCCAGGCATGAGCTAAGGTTAGGGTCCTCTCTCTCCCTAGAAACTGTGCAATAAGGGGGTTAACTGCCTTGATGATTCCATTTTAAAGACAATGGCTTCAGGTCCTTGAGAAAGACATTTGTGCTTTTTAAATTGGCAAAAAGTCTTAGCTACTTTTTACAAAAAGGTTTACATATATCTCAAAGAGTCAGAGAAATAACAGTTTTCCAAAGAAAACGGTAGAAGGAAAGGGAGGAAGAAAAAGGTCTCTCCCTACTTATGCAAAGAAAAATTATCCTTTCATTTTTATATGTCTATTTACCATTTTAATTATAACTTCGTTGGGTTCAAAATGTGAAGGCTCGTGACATTTGCTTATTATTCATTGATCTTGGGAAAAATAATTATACAAATCTTCCTACATAAAAAATGTTGCTGCTTATATAATAGCTTTTTTTATCTGCCCTATGGCTGACCTCATCTTGCTATAGGCCTAGCACAACATACAGGCAGAATTGAGTATGTGAAGCGAATTCATTTTCTTCTACATTTTATGAGAGCGATAGTCATCATCCCCCAGAAAATTGTGCCTTTTTTCATATCTTAACTCAGAAGTAAAATACTTCTCATAGTTTCTTGTCATGATTTATATTTAATATTTCATATAACATAAAAGTGGAGTATTAATATCATATTCTTATACCAAATTTATAGCTATAAACCATACAGATTTAAAAGTAATTCTCAAATCTACCTGTAATATAGAGTACAAAATAATTGTTTTTGGTAGAATACTATAGCCACTACCTAGTTCCTAAAACAGCACTGTGAGTAAGCAAGATAAATAAAATTATATATATTTATATACTAGTGACCTGATGCACAAAATTTGTGCACATTAAAAGGGGATTAATTAGAGGAAATAATTTAATATTGCTGTTTGCCCTTTCTCTATAATAGAAGTGTCAAAAATGAAAGAAAATTAGTAAAATGTATATGAAAACCTTCCTCTTGTCAAAGTCTGGGTCTCACCACAAGACCCAGAGTCAAGTCCCCACCCATCCACATGCACCTCAAAATCGCATGAGACCCAGACCCAGTTCCCCCCGACCTCCCCGCACCTCAATGGACTACATCCAGATCAGGACAGTCCCAACCTTGTCAAGCCCTGCCAGGCAGGTGGCATAGCCTCAGGTCCCCTGACCTGGTGCCAGGATGGGGGGTGTGGCCTGAGGTCCCCCAGCACAAATGTGGGGGAGAGAGGAGGCGGTGTAGCTTGAGGTCTTCTGTCAAGCCCCACCAGGTAGGCTGCATGGCCTGAGGCCCCCTGTCAAGCCCTGCTGGGCAGGGGTGCAGCCTGATTTTCCTGACCCAGCACTGGGGTTGCACCTTGAGGTCCCCCAACAAGCTTTTCTGGGGCAGGGATGTGTGGTCTGAGGTACCCGGCCTGGTGCTGGGGTGGGGTGGGGGCACCCTGAGGTCCTCTAGCCCAGCACCAAGATGGGAAACACACCTTGAGGTCCCCCATCAATACCCTGCTGGGTGGGGGGTACAGCCTGAGGTCCCCTGTCAAGACCTACCTGATGAGAAGCATGGCCTAAGATCCCCAATCAAGCCCTGCCCAGTGGGGGACACAACCTAAGATTCCCTGTCAAGTCCCACGAGGTCGGGGAAGGGTGTAGCCTCAGGTCCCTGCTGATTGCTCATTAAGGCTTGTTGTGGGAACTTGGCCTCAGCTGTGGTGCAGCCATCTTTGTGATGGAGTGATGGTCAATTAGCATATTCATTCTTTATTAGATAGGATCAGAGGCCTGGTGCATGACATTGGTGCACCGGGAGTGATCTCTCAGCCCCGTCTGCACCCTATTGCACAACATACAGGCAGAACTGAGTATGTGAAGCAAGGAACCCCTTGGAGGAGGTCCGCCTGAGGGGAGCAGGCCTAAGCCAGCAGACAGACATCCCCTGAGGGGTCCTTAGCACTGCCTTAGAGCTGCCACAGAGGCAAAAGAGGTTCCCGCTACTGCTGCTGTGCTCGCCAGCCTTGAGCTAGCTTCTGGACCAGTGGGAGCACACTGACCACCAGGGGGCAGCTCCGGCATTGAGTGTCTTCTGCCCCCTGGTGGTCAGTGTGCATCATAACAATTGATCATTCTCCCTTTTGGTTAATTTGCATATTAAGGTTTTATTATATAGGATACACACACACACACATACATATATATATATATATATATATATATATATATATATATATAGTGCTGATAAGGATTTTGAAACAGAAAGCTTGAGCAACTTTTCCAAAGTAAAGGAACACAGTTGAAATTAAAGCTCAGCATTCCTAACGTCCATTGACTAAAATTTTTCACTACACCACACTCACAAGGTTTCCTTCCATTTTTACATTATAACTAGTAGCCCTGTGCATGAAACCGTGTGCCAGAAACTCTCTGCAGGGCCTGACCGCTCTGTGCCCGCTGCCCGGAGACTCTCAGAGACCCAGAGACCCATCTGTGGCTGGGCACGGAATGCTTGCCTCATCGCTGTGGCAACGAAGCAAGCATTCCGCCAGGCTGCTCACACTGCCTGCTCTCAGTGGCTGTCCCCCACTGGAACTGGGGGACTGTGGCGGGGCTCAGAGGACTTGGCGCCACCATCTTGTCACTATGGACACTGCCATCTTTGTGATGGAGTGAAGGTTAATTTGCATATTACCCTTGTATTAGATAGGATTTATGTGGAAAACTAAGATAATAGAACCCAAAATTATATTGGAGTTTTCATTTTATCACCTCAATTTATCTAACAAAGAAAGGAGCCCTACTAGAAAAAAACTATAATGGAGAGGAAAATTCCATTCGGAGGAAACTCACCTCAGTGAGCTATTATTACCCTTATCCAGACACGATTCTTCTAAAAGTTGGAAAATCAAGAATGCTGATGAGTTGATGATGAAGATAGGATGTATGCTATCAACAAGAAGATATCATATGATAATATGATTAACTTCATTGGCACGTTCTGGAGGAAACAAAAATATGCTAATTAGGCAAGCACAATTAACAGAGGTTATTAGAGATATGTGTTTTTAATTAAAGTATGGCTGGTAAAAATAACTGGAGATATGATAACTTTTAAAATACAACAGTTTTGATTTTCCAAGCATACACAGCAACATATTATAAAGAAGTTATCTAATAAGTAGCTGATGTAACTTTTGTTTAGGAATATGCCTCAATAACTTCTTTATAAACATATTTACAAGAATAAATTGATCAGTAAAAACTTGTTCTGCAAGTTAATATTGAAAGGTGTGTGCAGCTGATACAAGCAAAACCATTCAAAGACAATCAAAGGTGAGTCCACTTCTACATGATAGATTAATGCAACCAGACCCTGATAACCTTAAATCCAACCTTAGTCAAACATTATATCGCCACCCTCCCGGCAGACTAATTGCTAAAGAACATCTGACCTTTTTCTAATAGATTTTTACTGCTTTATCTATTCTATTTCTGAGGCTTTTTTTCTTTTCCTGCCAAATCAACTGGATTCAGGACCCACTCTCTATTCACTCTGAAGTTAGGTATTTTCAAATGCTGATTAAAATCTGGTTGAGGACAACTCAAGTAGACAACTCTTACAGCAGTTGATTGATTCTATAGTGTAATTATCATTCTTTTGCACATATATTCTATGGAATATATATAGGACTTGATAAAGAACAAATATTAATTTATATCAGAGCTTACATGATTACAGCTCGGAAGAGGAAATTGTTTAGTAGTATAGTAAATATGAAATTCTGTGAGTAACAATCACTGAGTTCACAAGCTGATGAATGGTTTTAAAAAGTAATGAGATATGCAAGTATACTATAGATTTTGACTACACATAGTCAGCTGGTGGTCTGGTACAGTTATTAACCACTCTAAGTTTTATTTTTCTTATCTGTAAAATAGGGTTAATAATACTATCAATATTAGATGGCAGGTGGGAATTCATGAAATAAGTTATATAAACTGCTTGGCAGTAGTAGTGTTCAATAATGTTAGCCATTCTATTCAATAATTTTAATGAGTCCATGCCCTTGATTTCAGTATAGTCTCTTAATAATAATGTAAGGAATGCATATGATAAGAAGTATGATATTGTTTACTTCTTCATCTCCTTTTAGGAGTCAACTTCTGTCTTATTACCTTAATTAGGTCAATTGAGTCTGCAGCCTCTCATGTTCTTCCAATATAGTTTACAGGTAATGAACACTGATTCAAGATGGCAACCGCCTCACTTAACAAAAAAATCTCAGTTTACCAAAGACCTTCAAAGGCTGAAAACGGTGTCGGTGAAATCTTTTCATAGAAAAATTTTATTGAGATATAATTTTATTTATACATGTTTATCACAATATAACTACTGCAGTTGCATTAACTAACACATCATATCATTATCATTTATTTTTTGTGGGGACAACAGTTAAGATCTAGTCTCTTAACAATTTTGAAGTTTCAATATAGTATTGTTGATTATAATCACAATGTTGTGCATTAGATCTCCAGGATGTATGTCTCTACTAGTTGTAAGTTTGTAACTTTAAACAATAGATCTTCTGTTCGTTGTCCCTCACCTTCTGCCTCTGGTAATCTTCAGACTCTGGTGACCACAAATCTACTCTGTTTTTATAAAGTTGGCTTTTTTAGATTCTACATATAAGTGAGATCACACAGTGTCTGTCTTTTCCTCTCTGGCTTATTTCACTTAGCATAATAGCCTCAAATTCATCTATATCATCACAATGGCAGGATTTTCTTTTTTTGCATAACTGAACAATATTCCAGTGTGTGTGTGTGTGTATCACAGGTGTGAATTGTAGATCATCAGAACAACTCTCATCCAAAAATATGTACTTGTTTCTCATTGACTCTCCTTATGAGATTTCAGCAACTTTGTTATTGGTTGCTATGTCTTACTTTATCCACTTGCTCTCACATTTAAGCCAAAGAGTCCCCACATAGTAACCCTTCCATAAAGAAAATGAACCAAACTTGATAAAGAAATGTTTATTTTTCAGTAACAAGGTTAGTTTTCATGTGAGATGTCCAAAAATTTAAAAATAAGTAGAATACACTTTTCAAAATTTAGAAAGTCTAATTTTCAGGTGAATTCAAATAAAAACTGAGTTATTGCCTCATCGTGTGTCAAATACCCTGTGAGGTGCTAAAAACACAGAAGCAAGGAAACACATACAAGCAAAAGGAGGCACAGTTCAGCGACACTCTCAAGAATGGGCGATGTTCCAGGTACAGTGGGAAGGAAGAGAAGTGATTGATTCTATCTGAGGTGGCGCATGAAGTGCCGTTTAAGCCAGGAGCATTGTTTTACTGTAGTCCCTACATCAACATAAAATTAATAAAAAAAAAAACAAAACTCTCCTAATTACTGAGCATTTTCTCTGTACATAGGAGACAGCTATAAATAGATAGATGTGTAATGAACTTATCAAAGTCATCTTTTTTTTTAAATATATTTTATTGATTTTTTTACAGAGAGGAAGGGAAAGGGATAGAAAGTCAGAAACATCGATGAGAGAGACATCGATCAGTCGCCTCCTGCACGCCCCACACTGGAGAAGTGCCCGCAAGCAAGGTACATGCCCCCGACCGGAATCGAACCCCGGACCCTTCAGTCCGCAGCCCGACGCTCTGTCCACTGAGCCAAACCGGTTTCGGCTCAAAGTAATCTTCATTCACATTTTCGCTACTGAAATTCTCCCCACAAAGTTCATTTGCATTGGGAAAGGAGGTCAATTTTAATCGCCAGATTTTAGATTTAGTTTTATATTGGGATATTAAGTCAGAGTGTGAAGAAGCCACTGATCATTTGTTCTGTGCCATATATTTTCTTGCTCTCTCCCTGGGGCCCTGTTTATCCAATATTGGAGGTGATTGAACTCCAGATCGGCAGGTGATTGCATTATCTATTGCTGTGTAACAAATCATGCCACATTTGGGAGCATAAGGCAACAAACACTTATTATTTCATCCAGTTTCTTGAGCGTCAGGAATCTCAGAGTGACTTCACTGTCTGGTTCTCGTTCAGGGTCTCCCACCAGCTGCCATAATTTCAAGGTTTCACTGGCCTTGAAAGGCCTGCTCCAGGTTCACTTGTGTGGTAATTGGCAGGTTTCAATTCCTCCCTGGGAGCGGGCTAGCCACTTTAGTTTCTCACCTTTTGGACTCCTCCCTTGGGCTACTCATAATAAGGCAACTTCCTTTCTCCAAAGTGAGAGCCCCAAGGAAAGGCAAAGAGTGTGGCTGAGTTCAAAGATTTGGAGGCTGATCCAGGAAAAAAAAAATACAAAATCACAAAATGACCATATTTGACGAGCTTCATAAGGAGGCATGGAACAGTGTTGCATGAAAGAGGAAGTCCCTCACAGTAGGAAACTTTCTAGAGGCATTACGAGGCCTAGCCTCAGGAGGGGAAGAGAGCAAGAGAACCCTGGAGAAGAAGAAAGGAGGCTTTAGTATCTGCATGATGTCTTTCAGCCAAGGTGTGAGTCTGGGTCAGGGAACTCTGAAATGCAGTAGCAGTCTGGGGTCTTTTATGGCTCCAGGATTTATCTTATTTAGGGCTAGCAGGTGTGGAGTGCAGTGTCATGGGGTATGCAAAGCAGGCTCAAAATAGCTACACATATGCTAATGTGGGCTATATTTAAAGCAATGGGATGTGTAACAATCCGAGTTTGGCCCCTCTAGGCTTTGAGCTAATGGTCCTACCTGCTGTGAAGAAGTAAATAACATAGCAAATGTGCAGGGCCCATTCATAAAACCACATCCAAGACAAAAATCACAATCTTTCCTAACCTCATTGTAAAAGGTATATGTCGCCACTTCTGCAGTATGAGAATGGTCATAGCACAATCTTGGTGCAATGCAAGAGTGGACATCATTACGATGAGGAATCCAGGAGGTTAAGGTCATGGAAAACCATCTTGGAGATTCTCTACTACATCTACAAGGAATTCCGACTTTCCATATTGCTTCTGCTGACAGAGCCAGTCCATCTGAGACTGAATGTTTGATTTCTAATATTTTGCTCTTAACCTAGGCTTTTGTTTTGTCTTAGCTAATTTCCTTTATTCAAAGCTTTGTTTCTTTGAACCTAAAGTGCCTTCTGGCTCTTGTCTTACTGAGCTGATCTCTGGACCTAAACTGGATAAGCCCTGACTCATCAAACCTGCCATCTGTCTTGTAGAGCTCAACTTCTTTTCCCATTTCCCATAAATCTGAACTGATGGATCCTCACAAAACTACAACATGAGCCAAACTTCTGGAACACAAGGCTCCAATCAATAACCTCCACCAACTTCACATGCAGACAAATAATTATTGCCATATTGTCACATATAATAATTGTTTAAGTAATAATTTTTTTGTAGGAATCATCCTATTGTGGCTTCTAGCTTTCCCCAACCCTCCAAAAAGGCTCTGTAATAACTGAGCAGGTATCCAGAAAGGAAATACATGACCGTCAACCCTCAGTATCCACATTGTTCTAGAAAAGTTATGATAGGGTTGACCTTGAGCATTGGAGAATCTGAAACAATAATTCTATTTAAATATGAGTTTCTTAAAATTAGTTTGGATTCTTATGTCTTATCCTATCTAATAAAAGAGTGATATGCAAATTGACCATCACTTCAACACACAAAATGGCTGCCCTCATGTGGACACAAGATAGCTGCCACAAGTTGGCCAGCAGAGGAGGATAATCGGGAGGGACCAGGCCTGAAAGGAAGGGCAGTTGGGGGCAATCAAGACTGCGGGGGGGGGGGGCAGTTAGGGCTAACCAGGCCAGCAGAGAAGAAAGTTGCGGGGAGCATTAGGCATCAGTTAGGCTGGCAGGGGAGTGATTAAGGGATGATCAGGCTGGCAGGCAGAAGTGGTGAGGGGCAATCAGGAAGGCAGGCAGGTGAGCAGTTGGGAGCCAGCAGTCCTGGATTGTGGAGGGATGTCCGGCTGCCCATTTAGGTCCCAGATTGGAGAGGGTGCAGGCTGGGCTGAGGGACACATACCCCCATGCACAAATTTCATGCACTCTTCTATTTCCCTTCTGTTTTCTTCTGAACTCTCTCTTTTTTTTTTCAAATACCAAACTACATTTGTAATCCTTTCAAAGTTGATAGTTAGTTGTAAAAGTAAATTTGAAGAGGTGTGTATCATGATACTATATATTTTTTCAAATCTATGTATTCTAAAATGATTTTCCCTCCTGGCTTTTTTGAAAGTCACTCATGTATTAATATATCATGTCCTGTTTCATATTGATTTAGGAATTTTTTTAAGTTGTAAGTTCATGGTTTTCTCTTCTGATGTCCAGATATATTGTAATTTTTAATGTTACTAAACATACAGTGAATGAGCTGCACAAGTATGTCAATAAGAAATATGTTCTTGAACATCAGAATATTTGTAACAATGAGAAGCAGACACATTTTTCTAAAGATGAAAGACTGTGTGTGTGTGTCTGTCTGTGAAGATATTGGAACTCTGAGGGAATATTCCTTCAGTTGACATATCATGAATGTTCCTTATTCATTGACACCAAGATATTAAGAAAATGAGGTGTCCTGAGATAGTCATATTACTGGAAAGCTAGCCTGTCAAATCCTTGCTCCCAGGGGAATCACCCACATTGTATCTGCCGGTAGCTGCATCCATCCTTAAGGATATCACTGGGCCTGGGGAACTATCTCTCCTTGGGATTGTGGGAGGATAATTGGGTAATTGTCATGCCTTCCTTCTTTATTTATCCTGTATCTTTTAAACACCTGGAATAAAAATAAAAACAATTTTATCATCCTAAAAGGATAAGTTAGAGAAAATTGGAATAAATCATTGCAACCTGTCCCGATTCTTCATTCTCTGTGAGCAGACATGCAGAACAATCCCTGTCTAGACAGCTGATGCATTTTATGATCACTCCAGGGTGATCTTTGAGTCATACCTTTCTGGAGGTGAAAGGGATAAACAAAGGTTTTGATTTAGATTAAAGATGCCTCTCTTGGTTTCCTGAGCATCACACTTAATAGGATTATTTGTGGTTCAAACCTATTTCTGAGTAAGGGAAATCACTTCCTGCTTATTATTATGTGTCTGGCTCTGGGATAAAATGGAGAGTAAACAAGCAAACAAAATAACTTCAACAAAATAAATATGCAATAGTATGACTGTGATAAATGTTATGAATAGAACAGAGCACTTGCAAGCATATAGCAGGTTCTGATCTTGTCTGGCAGGTCAGATGTTTTTCTTAGAAACTGACTTTGGAGATAAGAATGGAAGGATGCAAACAACTAAACAGGAAAAGAGAGGAGGAGGAGGAGGAGGAAGGGATATGAAAAATAGGGCTAAAAATAAGATTGTGTCGCAGAGATGAAATGGAAAGGAAAAAAAGACAAGTGTACATGAAATTCAGAGAGGGAGAGGAAGCATAAGATTAGAATGAAGATATGAGTACAGACCAGATCATGAAGGTCCCTATGAATATAGTGGCCATAAAATTTATCATCCAAATGACCATACTTTTGAGAGTAATAGCCATAAATCTGGACTCTCCAAGGCAAATAAGAATTTTTGATATTTGTATGTGTGGGCTATGTTAAAAATATTTGTCTTAATCCTAAGAGCAATGGGAACTAATTAAAAAGTGATAAACAAAGGAGAGAGATGATTATACTGGCTCTTTAGAAAAATCTCGCCAGGCAAAATAAAAATGGACGATGACAGGCCTATTAAAGGGCTATGGTTCTTGTCTAGGTAAGTGATGCTTGTAAGTTGAACAAAGACGGTTGCAATAGAAATGAAATGATTCAGTCTTAGAATAGACATTAGAAATGAAAGAATTGAGGTTGTTGATAAATTATAGGCTTCTAATCTGCTTCAACTAGATAAGTGGTGATAGATCAGATCTGGCAAAGGTCATGCAAAGGGCATTTTTGGATGCTCTTTATACCTTGCAACCATAGACCAACAGAGGCATACTGGTAGTTAAATAAAGTTGGCTTAATAGACTCTTTGCAAGGAGACGGAACCTGTACCATGGAGAATTGGGCACCGTCTCTTACTGATCATGTAAGAAAGGACTTTAAAAGTTTGGGCTTGTGTTAGGTGATTGAGGAAGGTGAAGGGAGCAGAGAATGTCTCTGAATTGGATGCTATTTGTCAAATGGGGCAATTTGGTAACGAAAAGTATAGGAGGCCTGGAAAACTTTCTCAAGTTCACAAAGTAACAAGACAGATTTTAATAAAGGCAACCTAATTCCAGATCTTAGACTCTTAATTGAAATTCATAGTATGAAAATAATAGAGGCCCAGTGCATGAAATTTGTGCACAGGGGGGGGGGGGGAGGGTTGTTCTTCAGCCCAGTCTGCTCCCTCTCCAATCTGGGACCCCTTGAGAGATGTCTGAGTGCCCGTTTAGGCCCGATCCAGGTAGGATAGAGACTAAACGGGTAGTCGGACATCCCTCTCACAATCCAGGACTGCTGGCTTCCAACTCCTCACCTGCCTGCCAGGCTGATCACCCCCTAACCACTCCCCTGCCAGCCTGATTGATGCCTAACTGCTCCCCTGACAGCCTGTTTGCCCCTAATTGCCCTTTCTTGTGGGCCTGATCACCCCTAACTGCCCTTCCCTACAGGCCCAGTCACCCTTAACTCCCCTCCTCTGCTGCCCTGGTCTCCTCTAACTGCCCTCCCTTGCAGGCTTGATCACTTCCAACCACCCTCTCTTGCAGGCCTGGGTACCTCCCAGCTGTCCTCCTCTGCTGGCTATCTTGTGGTGGCCAACTTGTGTCCACATGGGAACAGTCATCTTGTATGTTGGAGTGATGCTCAATCTGTATATTATTCTTTTATTAGATAGGACAGAAGCCTGGTGCATGGGTGGGGGCCACCTGGCTTGCTCTGAAGGATATCCCAGATCAGGGTGGGGGTTCCCTTGGGCAGTGGGGCAGCCTGGGAGAGGGGACTGTGGTGGTTTGCAGGCTGGCCATGCCCCCTGGAAATTCAAGTGGAGGGCCTGCTATCTGGGATTTATTTATCTTCTAATATTGAAACTTTATAGCTTGGAGCAGAGCCAAGCCTTCTGCTGGCACAGCCATTGAAACTTTGTTGCCTTAAGCAGAGGCCTGGGTGGGTCAGGGTGTGTGGAAAACTTGTCTTCCTCTATTGCCAGGAGCAACCCAGCCTCTCTCCTGCTCTCTCTGTGGTCATAGCCATCTTGGTTGGGTTAATTTGCATACTCGCTCTGATTGGCTGGTGGGCATGACTGGTGGGTGTGGCTTGTGTGTGTAACAGAGGTATGTCAATTTGCATATTACTCTTTTATTAGTAGGGTAATATTAGCCATAAAAAATGAACTTCAAGATAAAAAACAGGTGAGTTCTCTCTCTTATACTCACCAATTACATCAACTAGAAAATGTCACTTAACCTACATGAATTTAGTTTATATTCCCTATGACCTGGGACAACATAACTTAAAAGACTGTGGGTATTAAAATGGCTACTGTATATACAAGTGGACAAGACCTAATAGACACACTTTATATGACAATTAAATGTAGATTAGAAGTTCTTGGCATGGTTTGGTGCAAAATTTGACCTAAAGTTAAATTATATCAAATTAAAATGGAATACCCAAAACTAGAGGAAAATGCAAGGATGGGCAAAAATGGGTTTACAGTTGTTCATAAGGTAAATAATACAAAAATCCTATCTAATAAAGAGGGAATGTGCTAATTGACCATCACACCCTCACAAAGATGGCACCCACAGTCAGTAAGGAGGGAATATGCTAATTGGCTGTCACACGCTCAATGATGATGTCACCCACAGCCACAAGATGGTGGTGCCCAATCCCCTCAGCCTCTGGAGTCCCCCAGTCCCCTCAGCCCCCAGCTGTGCAGGGCTGGCCCAATACACAGTCAAGCCGTCAAGCCTCGATGTCAGCTGTCCAGACTATGCTCAAGGCACAGGCAAACCTCAGATGCTGACTACCCAGCCACCCAGGGCCTCACTGCACCCCCCCTCCCCACCCACCCAAGGCTCAGGTAACTAGGGTCGGCCAAAGTTTGTGCTGCGGACAGTGGCAGCAGCAGAAGTGTGATGGGGGTGTCACCTGATCGTCGGGTCACCTCCCACCCTTGAGAGCTACAGGACTATAAGAGGGGTTAGGCTGGGCTTAGGGGGCAGGCCATGCACTGGGCCGCTAGTAAATAAATAATAATGCAAGAATAAACTCTCCATTTTGCCTACTCACAACAGTCAACTTACTTTTGCTCACCCCTGTATATATGGAAATAATTCCATTTTCAATAATTTATAAAGGTTGCATAGCCTGTTAGTAACAAAAAGGTCAAGAACATGACAGTAAAGAAATATTGGCTCATTATAACAAAATAGTCATGGCTATGGAAAGTTAGTAGAACTAACTTTTAATCAATCTTCTAAAATGTCCCTGAATAAAGGAAGGTAAGCAGGATATTGATATGTACCTGCCTGGCCACGGATTCTACAAGTCTGAGTTTGTTGGATAAATAAAGTTATCTTTTCAAACTTTGAAATCCAGACGGTTGTTATGACACTCTTTTGTCATTTATGGCAACTAAACTTTTAAAAAGTGATTATGTTTCCAGGTTCGGAAGATTCACGGTGGCTCGTGACTTGGCACTTATCAAATAAATATCTGCCCGGGCACTTAATAAAATGGGTTAGGGGAACAAAATGCGTGGGCAAAATAGATGTTTGTTAGATCTGACTTTCTACTTGGATTCTGCCATCAGTTATGGTAATAACCAGCAATGATTATTGCTGTCTTCAGCTAAATGACAGAGAAAGAAGTGTCTTTCAAGAGCTGGAGAAAGTGTCTTTCATTGGCTGTCAGGACCATTCACAGAAGCGACGTCAGCTAAAATGCTGGCAGGGATCATTCTAATATTTCATCAAACCCACTCAACACTCAGAAAACACTGTATCTTGTTGAAGGTATGAAAAATATTTAACTCATCTATTGTCAAGAGAAGATTGTAAAAGGTAAGGCTGTTCTGTGAAAGACCATGTCTTTAAGCCAGACCACTTCAATGTCTTATAATCCTATTTAAGGCACGATGGGATATGCACTATTTTTTTGATGCAAGTTGTTGTGTGTGTGTGTGTGTAT
>PVJN01028272.1:0-27362 GCA_004026805.1 Lasiurus borealis | reverse complement strand
TCTTCACGCTCAATGGTGATGCCGCCCGCTCCCTGGACCCCCTCCCTCTGCCGCACCCCAACATCCTGCTCTCCCTCCTGTCCTGCTTCTGGCCCCTTCCCGCCAGGTGAACGCTGCCCTCTCTCACTCTCGGTCCCCCCACCCCCCTCCTGTCCCGCAGACGAGTGCTTCTCGGCCGAGGTGGAGTCCTGGACCACCGGGGAGCAGCTGGCCGGGTGGATCCTGCAGAGCAGGTGCGGGGGAGCACGGCCCGTCCTCCTCCAGAGCCCCCGTCCTCCCAGCCCGCTCTCCACCAAGCACCTCCTGTAGCTGCCTCTGGGGTGGGGGTGGGGTAAGTGGGCGGGTCCAGACAGGACAGGGACAGGAGTGGAGGTGAGGCCTAGGGGCCGGGTGCCAATCAAATAGGTGAATGAAGAAACGCGTACCTCAGAGCCGACAGGTAAGGGGAAGGGTTGTGAGGCGAAAACCAGAGTCTTCACCCAGGGTCCTATCCCCTCCCCAGCCCTCACCCTTGGCCCCCCTCAGACCTGGCCCTTCTGGGATGGTCCCCGGCCCCGCTGCCCACACCCGCAACGCACACCCTGTCCCACCCAGAGGCCTGGAGGGGCCGTCCCGGGGCTGGTCCGTGTCCCTGCACTCCGGGGACTCCTGGCAGGACCTGGCTGGCTGTGACTTCGTGCTGGACCTGATCGGCCAGACGGAGGACCTGGGGGACCCGGCGGACCCCTACAGCTACCCGATCGAGGACATCCCTCCCGCCCCCGGCGTCCAGGCCCCCTCCCTGTCCCCGGCCCCCCCTCCAGGTCCAGCCCCAGCACTGCCCAGCAGGGGCCACACAGGTGAGGCGGGGAGCGGGCACCCTGAGGCTGGGAACGGGGGTTCGGGGAGCCCAGGCCCCAGGCGGTGACACCCCCTCCTCCGGCTCCGCAGGTGAGCCCCGGGCCTCGGGGAGCCTGGACAGCTACCTGGACCACATCTTCGAGCCCGTCCTCGCCCCCCGCCTCAGCGTGAGCGTCCCGCACACACACACCCCACCTCTGCCCCAACCTCCCATCTCTCCCAGGGCTCCAGCTCTGACCTTCTGACCTGTGACCTTTGCCCCTTCAGGACCTGGAGCAAGCCAGGGCTCTGAGCAGCCGCATGAAGGGAGGGGGTGGCATCGGGCCCATGCAGCAAGGAAGCTACCCTGTGGGTGAGTTGGGGGCGAGCAGCACAGGGAGCACGGCCTAGGCCAGTGGTCGGCAAACTGCGGCTCGAGAGCCACACGCGGCTCTTTGGCCCCTGGAGTGTGGCTCTTCCGCAAAAGGCCACGGCCTGGGCGAGTCTGTTTTGAAGAAGTGGCGTTAGGAGAAGTTTACATTTAAAAAATGTGGCTCTCCAAAGACATTTCAGTCGTTGTGCTGTTGATATTGGCTCTGGTGACTGATGAGTTTGCCGACCGCCGGCCTGGGACCCTGGACCCAGGGTTAGAGCTCAGCCAACACCCTGGGCCTGAACTCTTTGCGGGGAGCCGGAGGGAGGTGGCCCGTGGGCCCAGCCAGGGACCAACCTGGGCGGCCCGTCCCCTCAGTGTACCCAGGGATGGTGCAGATGCCTGGATACCAGCCAGCTATGATGCCTGCACCCATGCCCATGATGCCAGCAGTGGGCACAGTCCCTGGCATGCCAGGTAAGGCTGGGGCCCTTCTCAGCGAGGGTCTGAAGGAGGGAGGGTCCTGCCAGAGGCCCAGAGGGCACAGTGGGCAAAGGCCTCCCCCGTGGCCCCGGTGCTCACCTGCCCCGCCACCTGCCACCCTGCAGCCATGGTGGTGCCACCGCCGCCACAGCCACCAGCCCTGCTCCCCAGCGTGGACGCCAGGCAGCTGGCAGCCCAGCAGCAGACCTTCATCAACCAGCAGGCGCTGCTCCTGGTGAGGGCGGGCAGGGCCCCCGGGTGGCCTGGCGGGCACAGGCCTGTGGGCAGGGCCCGGCCGGCTCTGACCTGGTCCACGCTCCTCCCCGCAGGCCCAGCAGATGACCGCCCAAGCCATGTCCCTGTCCCTCGAGCAGCAGGCCCAGCAGCGCCAGCGCCAGGCCCAGGCCACCTCAGCCGTGGCCCCGAAGCCCAAGATGCCCCCGGCTGCCCGGGAAGAGCCGGAGCCGGAGCCGGAGCCGGAGCGGGTGAGTGTCTGCCCGGGGGTGAGGTGTGGAGTCGGCAGGGGCAGTCCCGCTGGGGCAGCAGGTTCTGGGGCTGCAGGGGTACAAGACAGGGCAGGGGACAGGAAGATGCAGAAGAGATGCCGCGAACCCCAGTCCCAGGGATTTGAGGGGTTCACTGTGAGAGAGGGGCCTCTTGGCTGGCGGGGCTGTTCCCTCACTTCCCCTTCCTGCCAGGAGACCCCACAGGAGTCCCTGCAGGAAACCCCACAGGAGACCCCACAGGAGACCCTGCAGGATGAGGAGGAGAGGCGCAGGAGCTTCCAGCAGAAACGAAACTATTTCCAGAAGATGGGTGAGGGGACTGGGGGTGGCCGGCCCCCGCCCCAGCCTGGCCAGGGGACGCCAGGGGCACTCTGTCCCCCGAGTCTAAGGTGGCCTGGCCAGGAGCATGGAGGGCTGGCCCGGTGGAGGGTGACCGGGCCACCTGGCACTTACAGGGCAGCAGCAGATCAAGGTGAAGGTGGCAAAGCCTCCGGCCAAGGTGCAGATCCCCCGAGGGGAGGAGCCGAAAGAGGAGGAACCCCGAGCAGGTGGGGGGGAGACAGTGGGGGGTGGCGGGGCGGGGGGTGCGCCTGGCTCTGTGGTTTGCACAGGGTCTCACTGCTTCCTCCTCGGCAGTGCCATCCCCTCCTCCCGCCCAGACGGCCAAGAAGCCACTGGCGCCAGGTGAGGCGGCGAAGAAGCCAGTGACGCCAGGTGCAGCCAAAGCTGTGCGGAAGGCGGAGGCGGAGCCGGCCCAGGAGGCGGAGCCTGAGGGCAGCCGGGCGCCCAGCTCCGAACCCCCAAAGCTGCCCAGCCGGGAGATCCGCAACATCATCCGCATGTACCAGAGCCGCCCGGGCCCCGTGCCCGTGCCCGTGCAGCCCTCCAGGTGGGCCCCAGGGCCGGCCGGCGCTTCCCACTCCCGGGGGGGGAAGCCTTCGGACGCCTGACCGTTTCCTTCCCTCAGGAAGCCCCCCCAACACTTCCTGAAGAAGAACAACCCCAAGGACGAGGCTCTGGCTAAGCTGGGGATCAGCGGTGCCCACTTGACCCCCTCGGTGAGGCCCTGCCCATCCCATCCCATCCCGGGGTGGGTGCCACTGCTCTGCTCAGGAGTCCGATGCTCTCGGGGTCCACGCGGCCTTCTCCCCAGACGCATCTTGTGTGTGTGTGCGCCCTCTGTGCCTCCACAGCCGCTGTCCCCGAGCCCAGAGAAGGGCCCTCCGCCAGCTGTGGCCCCGCGACCCAAGGGCACACCGCGGATGAAGACCTCCAGCTCCATCCGGGAGAAGCAGGGGCCCCTTCAGGAGCTGTTTGGCCATAACCCGCCCACTGCCCAGGCACCCCCACCTCCACCAGCGCCCCCGCTGCCTCCACCCGAGGGCCCCGGGACCCCTTCCGCTGGGCCCCTCGGTAAGGAACCCCACGACCCCCTGCGGTGGGCTTCCAGGGCGGGGAGGGGTGGATGGGGGGCAGGATTCCCAACAGCCTCTGGGCGCTCATGGCCGAGGTCAGCTGCTGTGGCTTCTGGACTTTGGAAGCCCCAGCTTCCACGCTCCCGCCCAGGGCAGGGCCCGGTACCGCTAGGGCCTGTCTGGCACGGAGGGACTGGCACACACAGGGTGTTGAGCTCGATGCAGAGCTGATAGCTCTGTCAGAAATTTAATGGTCCTGCCGAGGGGTTCTAGGACCCCGGGGAAGTCTGAGGCAGGAGATGGGGCTGGGGGCGTGGCGAGGCGAGAGGGCGGGGCATACAGGGGGCGTGGCCTAGCAGCGAGGTGCGCTGTGGCGTGGGCTGAGCTGGGCGGGCCTCCTAGGGACTGGGGGCGGGGCGACGCAACGGGGGCGTGGCGATACTGTGGGCGGGGCATGTAGGGGGCGGAGCCGAGCAGCGAGGAGTGATGGAGCGCTGTGGAGTGGGCTGGGCTGGGCTGGGCGGGGTGGGTCCCCCAGGGGCTGGGGCAGTGAGGGCCTTCCCTTCCTGAGCCCGTCATTCTGGCTCTGGCCGCTCCTCACCCGGTGCTCCCCGCACCCCTCTGCCAGGCTCTCCGGGGTCCATGGGAGATCAGGGGGTCAGCACCCAGCTACTCGTGCCCTCCGGCAGCGTGTGCTTCTCCTACACCAGTGCGCCCTGGAGGCTGTTCCTGCGCAAGGAGGTGGGCATGAGGGCTGCGGAGGGGGTGGCAGGCTGGGCGGGACCCCGCTGGGGAACCCCAGTATCTGCTCCCCACGCACAAACACGGGGACCTGCGGCCCCACGACCTCGGGGGATTTTCTGTCTGGCCTGGGGAGAGGCGGGGGACGGGGGGACGGGGGGACGGGAAGGGGCTGCGCAGGACGCCATGCCCACCCTCCCCCTCCATGCCCTCCTCCAGGTCTTCTACCCCCAGGAGAACTTCAGCCACCCTTACAACCTCCGGCTCCTCTGTGAGCAGGTGAGGCCAGCCCGCCTGCACCGCGTGGGCAGCGCGCACCCGCACCTGGGCCGTCCCGCCCGTGGGAGGGCAGGGTAACAGCCCGCACCTGCGGGCACTTGGGTGGTTCAAGCCCCGCCTCCTCTACGTAAGCCTCCCACGCTGTGCGGAGGGACCAGTGTTGGAGGATTAAGGGTAGTGTGCACAGTGGCCCACAGGCTCCAGCACACAGTAGGTGCTTGCTGGTGCTTGTTCCTGGGCCGACTCTGGATGCTCCCAGGACTGTGCCTGTCCCCCGATCTGCATAGCCTCCCCCCAGTTGTGCCGCTCGGTGGGGTCGGGGGGAGATTCATTTCCGCTGTCCAAGGAGCAGCTGGCACTGGGGTGGCAGGCAGAGCTCTGGGCAGTGGGCAGTCCAGCCCTGGGCTTGGAAGCCCCATGTCCATCTCCGCCCCTGGGTGTGCGATGCTTTCGTGGGGGGCTCCGGCCTCGGCACCTGGCGGTGACCACCTGGCTCTGCCCCCAGATCCTGAGGGACACCTTTTCCGAGTCCTGCACCCGCATCTCCCAGGACGAGCGGTGCAAAATGAAAGACCTGCTGGGTAGGGGCCGGGGACGCTGGGGTCGGGGAGCCGGGGAGCCGGGGGGCCGGGGGCCGGGCCTGCGCAGAGGGAGAGAGCGCAGACTCCGGGGCTCGCTCTGTGGGGAGCCTCAGGACAGGCGGGGGCCGTCCCTGTCCGCAGAGGACCTGGAGGTGGGCCTGGACTCGCTCGGCGCCGCCGAGGACAGCGTCAAGAAGCGCATCGTGGTGGCCGCCAGGGACAACTGGGCCAATTACTTCTCCCGCATCTTCCCTGTCTCCGTGAGTGCGCTGGGGGGCGGGCCGGGGGGGACAGCACCCCTGTCTGCACCCTGGGACCCGGCCTGGGCCTTCTGCAGCAGGGATGGGAGGAGGGAGGTGGGGCGGACCCCGGAGGACACATACAGGCGTCTGGGAGAGTGGAGGGGGGCCAGCAGCCTGTGTGTGACCCCCTTTCTGGGCAGGGCGACAGCGGCAGCAACGTGCAGCTGCTGGGCGTGTCGCACCGCGGGCTGAGGCTGCTCAAGCGGGCCCGGGGCCCTGGCGTCGGCCTCTACCAGCTCAAGACGCTCTGCTCCTACAGGTGGGGTGGGCGGGGCTGGTAGGGGGTGGGCAGGGCTGGTAGGGGGTGGGCAGGGCTGGTAGGGGGCTGCAGGGGGCAGGCTGGCTCTCAGCTCACGCCCCCACCCCCACCCCACCCTGTGCACAGCTTTGCCGAGGTGCTGGGCGTGGAGTGCCGGGGCGGCTCCACCCTGGAGCTGATGCTGAAGGGCGAGCAGTTGATGCTGCACTCGGCCCGGGCGGGTGCCATCAAGGCCATGATCGAGCGCTTCCTGAACGAGCTCAAGAAGGCACGTGCGGGCTGAGAGGGGCCGGGGGCGAGGGGGAACTCGGGGGGCCCTCCACTGATGCTCCATGGGGCTCCATCTGGGTTGGCTGGTCTCGGGGCTGTCTGTCAAGCTCCCCTAAGCTTCCTGGGTGAGGGCTGGGTCACTGAAACTCTGGGGCGCTGAGGTGGGAATGGGCCTGTGGAGGGCGGGCGGGCGGGCGGGGAGGGCGGCAGGTCAGGGGTCACAGGCAGGCTGGCCACTCAGGGCCGCCCACCCTCTCCCTCCTCGGCAGGACTCCGGCTACGTGGTCGCCGTGCGCAGCTACATCACGGATGATCGCAGCCTCCTGAGCTTCCACCGCGGGGACCTCATCAAGCTGCTGCCGGCCATCGATCCGGAGCCAGGTCCCTCCAGGGGCAAGCAGGGGGCTGACTCGGGAGGGTGGCACGGGGCAGGGTGGGAGGAAGGAGGGAGGAGGACTCTGAGGACAGAGGGGCAGGTGGGGAAGGCGCTGTCCTTGGTGCCTTCCAGGCTGGCAGTTCGGCTCCGCAGGGGGCCGCTCTGGGCTCTTTCCCGCGGACCTGGTGCAGCCGGCGGCCGCCCCGGACTTCTCCTTCTCGCTGCTGTGCAGAGAGCCGGGCCCGGCTCAGCGGGAGCGGGCGCCGGAGGTGAGGGAGTAGACGCCGCTGAGGAAGGAAAGGGCTCGAATGCCCCAGAGCAGGGAGGATCGCCTGCCCCCTCTTCCCAGGCCTCGCCTCATCTCTGCAGCGGGACTGGGGGCTCCCTGCAGGCCAGCGGGGCTGTGCGGCCTGCCCCTCATGGGTCCCCGTGGGTCCTGGGGGGCGGGAGGGGGCCTTAGTTCGGCGCTGCCCTAGAAGATGCTCAATAAAAAGCTCACATGTTGACGCTCCTGACTCTGGTGGTGTGCTCACTCCGCTGCTCTCCTCCTCCTGGTAGGGCCGGGCGGGGCCTGGGGCAGGGGCTCCAGACAGGCCGGGCCTCAGGGTGGCACCCGGTCTCCTGTGCTCCCAGGGCCTTGCCAGACGCCAGAGCCAGGCCCACAGCGACAACTCGGAGGACAGCAGCCTGCCCCTCTCCGAGGCCTCTGCCTCTCTGTCCGTGGCCTCCCACCGCTACACCATGCGGGACTTTGCCCTGAAATACTTCCGCAAGCCCCAGCCCTTGTGAGTGCCCGAGCCCACCCTCCCGCCCGCCTGTCCTCGGCTTTTGTGCAGGGGGTTCCCTGCTCAGCCTGGCACGGGGCGGAAGGGCCGAGCCAGCAGGGCTGTGCTCTCTCTGCCCCTCAGGCTGGCACAGGCAGGCGGAGACGTTCAGCAAGCCATGGCCAGCCTGGTGCGGTACACCAAGGTAGGGGGGCCGGCGGGGGAGCCGGGCCAGGGGACCTGCCCCCTGGGTCCCACAGACCCCAGGCCCTCAGCCCCCCTCTCTGCCTGCAGGCCCCCCTCCAGGAGTCGCTCATTAGCCTCAGCGATGAGGACACGAACAGGCGGGCTGTGGAGAGCTTCCAGGGTGAGTAGCCAGCCGGGGCCCCGTGTCGGTGGTGGGGGACCTGGGCCCCCGGCCGCCTTCTCCTGTGAGTTTGCCACCGCAGGGTAGCTCAGGGGGTGGTTCCTATACCCCGGCGGCCTTCGCCCACTTTCACTCCTGCCCAAGAGGCTGTAGGTTGTGTGGATTCTGGGCCCGAAGGCAGTGGCAGTGCATCGTGGGGGGCTGCGAGCACCCACAGAATTTCTGAGCCTGTTTCCCCATCGGTAAAGCTGGCTCTGCCGCCTTACCCGGCTCACACACATTTTGAGAGCCGGGCAGCAGATGGCTGGGGGAAGCCCTGTGTGGGGACCCGTGGGCCAGGCCCTGACCCCCTAACCCCTCCAGCTCCCCTCGCTTCTCGTCCTGCCTGTAGCTCTGATGCAGTTTATGGGGGACCAGCCCAAACCCCGCGGCAAGGATGAGATAGAGCTCGTCTATGAGCTGCTGAAGGTAAGCGAGGCTGTGTGTGCGGGGACGTGGGGGAGACACCGGGGGCCTGAGGATGAAGTCCTGTCCCCCCTGGGCCTGACCGGGACCCCCTTCCCTGGGTCACTGTCCATTGGAATCATACCCGGTATTTATTGAGCACCAACTATATGCTGGGGGCGGGGCAGCCAGCCAAGCGCTGAGTCCCTGCAGGGCTTCCAGCCGAGGAGGAAGAGACGAGGTGCAGAGTGTCAGGGTGGAGAAGTGTGTGAGGAGGAGGGTAGGGCTGAGCCAGAGCGGAAGCTGACCCCGGAGCAGAGGGTGGGAGCCTGTGCAAGGGGGCAGCGCCACGGACAAAGGGAGGGGCTGGGTGACATCCTGAGGGGAGGGTGAGCATCAGCACCAGCAAGGCCGTGTGGCTGCAGCCAGTAGGCGAGGGGAGGGCGGAGGATGGGGCCCCGGAACGGACAGTGGTCCTGGTCACAGCGGGCCTTGCAGGCCATTGTCAGGACTTGGATTTTTTTTCAAGAGCGAGAACCCCACTGGAGGGTTTTGAGGGGGGTGTGTGGCTTGTGTTTGTGGGGGTCGCTCTCGCTGTGGCTTGCTGTTCTGGGCACCTAAGGGCAGAGGAGGTGATTGTAGCGATGCCAGCTGAGAGGTGATGCCGGTGGGGGCTGAGAGTGGCGGCAGGGAGCAGGGACTCTGAGCACCGGGTCCCAGGAATTGCAGGAGAGAGGGGCTGGGGGTGCTCAGGCCCGGCCGTTTGATGAGGAAGCCCGGGGTGGGGGGTTGGAGGGAGGGGGAGCGGGCCTGGCTGCTGGAGGAATTTCGGACACGTGAGGTCAGAAGTCCCAGACTTCCCACGGGAGGGCTGGGGTTCGAGGGAGAAGTGGGAGCAGAACAGGCAGGTCATCAGCAGCTGGAAACAGCTGGAAGCACCAGGGAGGAGTTCGCTGCAGCCCTCAGAGGTCAGGGCGGTGACAAGAGGGAGCGGAGAAGGCGGAGGACAGGCCAGGCACGGCCGGAAGCAGGTGAGGACTTGAGTGACCCATATGCAGACGCCATCAAACCGAGATGACAGATGACCGCCGACTGGGACTAGGCTGTCTCCCCCACTGGGCTCCCAGCCTCTGGCCATCAGCTCCCCTGCCACCCTCACTCCACTGCACTCCGCCCGCCCCCCGGCTGCCCCTCGCCTGCCCACCCGTCCTTTCTGTGCCCGTAGCTGTGCCGGGAGAAGGAGAACCTCCGGGATGAGATTTACTGCCAGGCCATCAAGCAGGTCACGGGACACCCCCGGCTGTGAGTGTTTGGGGGTGCTGGGGTGGGCGGCGGGCACCCCGCTGCGTAGTCCGGCCGCCTGAGCCCGGCCTCTGTGCCCCGCAGGGACTTCTGTGCTCGAGGCTGGAGCTTCCTCAGCCTCCTCACCGGCTTCCTCCCGCCGTCCACCACGCTGATGCCCTACGTGGTCCAGTTTCTGCAGGACGCGGGCCGGAGTCAAGGTGCCGGGGGAGGGGCTCCCGGGCTGGGGTCTCGGCAGCGTGGGGAGGGTTTGGAGGGGCTCCCGGGCTGGGGTCTCGGCAGCGTGGGGAGGGTTTGGAGGGGCTCCCGGGCTGGGGTCTCGGCAGCGTGGGGAGGGGTTTGAGGATGCCGCTGACCACGGCCTGGTCCTCCCTGCAGAGCTGGCCCGCAGCAGCCAGGAGCACCTCCAGCGCACGGTCAAATACGGGGGGCGCCGGCGGCTGCCGCCCCCGGGGGAAATGAAGGCTTTCCTGGTACTGGGGGTGCAGGCGGCAGGCAGGCGTTCTGGGTCTTCCTCAGGGGGTGGGAGTGGGGGAGCCAGGGCCTTTGTCTCCGGTGGACGGACCTGTCACGTGCCTTGGCAGAAGGGGAAAATGGTCCGCCTGCTTCTGATCCGCATGCCTGGAGGCGTGGGCTACACCACCAACATCGGGACTTTCACCGTGAGTTCCCGGGAGAGGCGGGGGGCGGGGGCGAGGTCCTGGGCCCCAGCCCCCTCACGCCCTGCCCGCCCACCCAGGTGGCAGCAGAGGTGCTGGAGGAGCTGTGCGGGAAGATGGGCATCGCGGAGCCCGAGGAGGTGCAGGAGTTTGCCCTGTTCCTCATCAAAGGGGAGGGTGAGTCGGGGAAGGATGCCAGGCTGTGCGTTCAGGGTGGCACCCCCGGGGGAGACAGGGGCGGGGCCGGGGCAGCAGGGAGGGCGGTGACCCCGAGCCCCCCTTGCAGGGGAGCTGGTGCGGCCCCTGCGGCCCCACGAGTACCTCAACAGCGTGCTGGTGGAGCGAGAGGCCAGCCTGCACAGCCGGCGGCTCGGCTGGGAGACGCGCCTGCACTTCGATAACCCCGTCTACATCGGCACCCACTACGGCCAGGTCAGGCTGCCTGGGGGGCCCTCCCCTCCCCTTCCCTGCCCTCCCCTTCCCTGCCCTCCCCTTCCCTGCCCTCCCCCACACACACACAAGGAGAAGGGGCGGTGCAGGACTGGCGGCGGGGGCTTCAGGGCACAGCTGCCCCTCACCGCGCTCCGCCCTCAGGTGCAGCGAGACTACCTGCAGGGGAAGCTGTTGGTCGGAGCCCAGGCAGGTGCCCAGGTTGCCAGGCTGGCCGCCCTCCAGCACGTCAGCAGGACCCACGAGGCGCCCCCCTCCGAGTGAGTGTGCACGCCCCCACCCCTCCTGGCCCTTCCCTGGCCCTCCGGGGGCTGAGGTCCGCCTCAGCATCCACCCCAAGGACCGCACTCCTTGGCCCACAAGCCAAGGTCAAGGCCACCTGACTGGTACTCCCTTGGCCCTAGCCAGATGGGCCTGGAGCAGTGGAGGCCCCGTCCTCCCCCCCAAGCTCACGGCAGGGGACCTCATTGGTGTCTGGATCTTCAGTCTCACCCACAGCAGCCGCTGGTTCACTCACTGGGCACCGGCTGTGTGTCTGCCCTGACCCCCCCCCCCCTGTGTCCTAGGCAAGACCTGCTGGCGTATCTGCCGCGGCCGCTGCACGGCCAGGTGGACGTGGCCACCCTCCGGGGCCTGGTGGACCAGGAGCTGAGGCAGCTGCAGGGACGCAGCGCCCTGGAGGCTCAGATCGGCTTCATTGGTGGGTCCGGGGCCAGGGGGCAGCTGGGGAGGAGGGAGGAGGTAGAGGCCCGGGAGGGAAGAGGTGCGGGTGGAGGGGCCGAGAAAGCCGCTCCACCTTCCCTGTCCCTCTCACCTCACCCGGGGGCCAAGGAGGGCAGGTCCTCAGGGGCTGGGACTCCCATCTTCCGTCTCCCCCTCCACCCCCAGAGGCGGCCAGCCGGCTGCCCCTCTTCGGTTACACCGTCTACGTGGTGCTGCGAGCGAGCGACCTGACGCTGCCCCGGCCCAGCCTCCTGGGGCTGAACCGCCAGCACCTCGTCCTCATGGACCCCAGCTCCCAGGTGGGCTGGGCACCCCGGGCCGCTCCCCTCCCCCACCCACACTGACCCCCGTGAGAGGGTCACGCCCTGTCCCCGCTGCCCGCAGACACAGTGCTGCTCCATCGCCCTGAGGGACCTGCAGCGGCTGCACCTGCTGAGCCCCCTGGAGGCGGACAGGCCCCCGGGCCTGGAACTCAACTACGGCTCCGTCGACAGCCCCCAGACCATGTGGTTGGAGCTGCCGCAGGTGAGCGGCCCGGCCTCTGCCCGCCTTGGGAGGCTGGCATGCCCGGAGCGGGGCCCAGCCGATGCCACTGCCCGGGCGGGGTGGGGGCGGGCCGGGGGCCATCCTCACAGGCCTGTGCCCCGCAGGCCCGGGAGCTGCAGCACACCATCGCCTTCCTGCTCAACAGCAGCGACAGCGCCGTCTAGCGGCTGGCCTCGCCCAGGAGGAGGAGGAGGAGGAGGAGGAGGAGGAGGGCGGGAGCGGAGCAAGGGCCCCTCCCTGGACCCAGGCTCACCCGATGGTCTCCCTGGGGTGTGCTGTCGGTCACTTTGGTTTGGACTTGGTGGCTCGGCTGTTCTGGACCCTGCCCAGCACAGCCCGGCTGACCCACCTGGAGGTCACAGGCAGGGGGGCTGCCGCAGGGACATCAACGGGGGGAGAGTCGAAAGGCCCCTTCCTGGGGGCGCCAGGGGCTTGGGCACTGATGTTGCCCGGTCTGGGGGAGATGGCACCGGCCCCGCTCAGGATCAGCACCGCCCAGACCGGGAGCAGCGGCTGCGGGGGAAATAAAGCTCCGAGAGAAACCTGTGTGCGCACGTGTCAGACAGACTTTATTCCGCGGGGAGGCGCCTGGACCAGCCCGCCTTCCCGAAAGGAGCCGAGAGCAGGGCCGGCCGCTGCCCTCCACCCCAGCTCTGCACTGGAGCCCGCCGCCTGGCACAGGTGGGCCTCCCGCTTACAACTCGGTACAAGAGGTAGAGGGACCATTTCTCCTTCCTGTTCCCCTGGCAGCAGCCGCGCCACCCGTCCTTTTAAGGTAGGGCTCCCGCTTACAACTCCGTACAAGAGGTAGAGGGACCATTTCGTCTTCCTGTTCCCCCGGTAGCAGCCACCACCCCTGTCCTTCTAAGATGGGGCCACAGGCCTTGCAAGTACCTAGGAATGTGGGCTGACCTCTGGCCTCTGACCTTGAGTGGGAGGTGTGGGGGGAAGGGGAAAGGACCCTGAGAAGAGATGCCCTGAGCAAAGGGATGTCCTGGAGGCGGGAGGCCTGTCCGCCTTCCCATTCCTGAGCCGGGCCCACCTGGCCACGGTAGAATCGGGGGGTGGGGGTGAGGGGGGTACTGGCCCCGCTGGGCAGCAGGCGGTCACCGCTGTGGGTCCCACAGGCCGTGCCAGTCAGCTTCACTCTCGCACCGGGCCCGGCCCCGGAAGAACTGCTTGATGAGGTGCTGGGCCTCTTCCTTCACTAGAGAGTGGGGGGGGGGAGGTGGAGGGGGGGTGTGAGGGCCGGTCACCCCCTGCAGGGCCCCCAGTGCCGCCTGGCCGGGCCACCCAGGCACTCACCGCTCCTCCCGGGCGAGGGTTTCTGAGCCAGCGAGTGGGAGAGGTGGCGGGCGAAGGCTTTGAACAGGTCCTGCGGGTGGAGGGCGAGGAGCAGAGGGCTCGGCCGCCGGCTCTGCCCCGAGCGACCACAGGGCAAGGCGGCGGGGGAGAGGGCGGCCGCTGGGGCCCGCCTGCTTCCCGGTGGCTCCCATGCCCTGCCCTCCCCGCACGGTGCCCAAGGCCCTGGATTACCTTGGAGGCGAACTTGCCCTCTTTGTAGAAAGGGGTCAGGCACTTGACCACAATGTTGGCGGCCACCTTCAGGGAGGGGCCCGGGGCGGCGAGCTGGCAGGAGCCCGGGGCCGGGCGGCTTGCGGTGCTCTGCCCGGCGGCCAGGATATTGTCGTTGGCCTCGGCGAGGACGGAGGCGCCGGCTGCGGGGGGAGCCCTCTTCCGAGCCTGGCTCTCCGGGTTCTCCTGGGCAGGGCCGGAGCGGAGGGTCACTCTGGGGCTCCCCGTCACCGGCCCCTCCCCTTCCTCCCGCCCAGCCCAGCCCAGCCCAGCCCAGCCCCCCTGGGACATGGAGACAGAGCGGAGCCGGCCCGGCCCGCAGCCTCCCTCCCGGGCATTACCTGCTGGGGCCTGGGCCGCTTGCCCCTCGGGGTCCCCTCTGGGAGGGTGAGCTGGCCTTCAAGGGGCCCCGGGTCTCGCAGTGGGCAGGCACTGGCGAGGAGAGGGCAGGGTCAGGGCTTCCGGGACCAGTGGTGCCCTCGGCCGGGCAGCCTTGCAGAGCCCACTGAAGAAGGGGGCTTCCAGAGGGTTCCAGGACTGCCCCGCCCTTACCTCGGCCCCTCCCTGGTGCGCTCAGTCTGGGGGTGAGCAGCTGAACATCCTAGGGCTCCGTCCTCCTCCCCGGTCCAGGTCTCTGGGGCCGCAGCGAGGGGTGCCCGTGCCCCAGCCCAGGAAGGGCGGGCACCTTCTGCGCCCGGGGCCGGGGCCGGGGCCGGGGCAGGGGCGGGTGGGCTCTCGGCCCTTTGGCAGAAGAAGCGGGCGATGTTCTGCGAGTCCTTGAGCGCCGCCGCGGCCAGGAGCTGCTGCTTCTTGCTGGCCCGGGCCCTGGCGGGGCTGCCGCCAGAGGGGCCCCTGGCCTTCTCCGGGGAGGGCCCCCCACCAGGAGCACTGCTTCCGGGGGCCTCTCTGAGCCCGGGGCCAGGCCCACCGCTTGCCTCGTCCTGGAGGCCACACGGCCGGCCGGGGGGCTCCCGCTCGCCTCCCTGCTCCGGCCGCGGGGCCTGCCCCCCGGCCCTCACCTCCTCCATGAGCTGCGAGGCCGGCTGGAACGAGGTGGAGCCTTTGGGGAAACCGGCTCCCACCCGCTTGGGTTTGAGCTGCGAGGAGGAGAGAGGGTGCTGACCAGCAGGCCCCTCGAGGGCACTCCAAGGCTGGTACAGGCCTGGCCTGTTTGCAACGATCTGAAGGGAGGGGGAGGGGAACGCAGGCACCAAACCCTCGGGTCAGGCTGTGGGACTGGAGAGACACAGGCCAGAGAGCAGACAAGTTGGAGGGCCTGCCTGCCTGGGGCACCCAGCGCCAGGACTGCGGTGTCAGGGGAGGCGGGGCTTCCAGGGGGCGGAGCTGTTGGGGGAAGCCAGGCAGTGCCATAGCTGAGGACAGGGAAGTGGTCTGGTCCCCAGCGTCCCCAGGCCCGCTCACCGAGTACACCTGGGAGGCCGGCAGGATGTCGTGCTCCGTGGGCTCTGGGGGCTCGGCCTGGGCACTGCGGCCCTTGGCACCGTCTGCCAGGTGGTAGAGCTGCCCGTCCTTGGAGGTTCTATGGATCTCGGCCACCTGGGGCAGGATGGGCAGGCTGGGCAGGCATGCTAGGCACCCACAGGCTCCCGCAGGCGGGCTCCGTGGCCTGTGACTGTAGGCCACTGGACACTAGACAAGCTCCAGTCCTCAGGGGCTTGGCTAGAAGTGCCTCCAGCTGGCAAAGGGGGAGTGGGCTCCCCCCAAATGAGTGGCTTCTTGGTGAGGAGCGGATTCCGGGCTGCCTGGGCCAGAGGGCGGCAGCCAGCCTGGGAGTGAGGAGGGGCTCCCTCTCCCACCCCGACCTGAGCAAGCCCCGCCCACCCCCAGCCCCGCCCACCTTCTTCAGCACGCTGGCCTTGTACAGGTTGGCAGCCTTGGCACTTCGGAACATCTCATGCTCTAGCTCCACGGCCTTGGCCTGCAGGTCCGGTCTGAGGGAGGGAGCGCAGGGGTCAGGCGGGGAGGTGTCCGCTGCCTGAGCCCTCTGCCTGCTGGGCTCGGGGAGGGTTCTCCTGGGGGACCCTGGGTATGGCTCCGGGACCGGTGGTATTCGGCCTTGGGGTGACATCCTGGGCTGCCCTGTGGCGGGGCTGTAGGGGGCTGCACCCCCTGGGAGCAGGATGGGCCACAAGCAGGGGAGGGAGCCTCCAAACAGGCTGGGGGTCCAGCGTTCCAGCAGTTTCCCAAGGAACAGGACGTGGAGAACCCTCCCGCGCCGGTGAGCTGGGACACTCACCCACGGGTGGCACCTGCAGCCTGGCAGTTACTGCCCAGGGCCTCCTCCAGCAGCCCCAGGCAGTGCTCGCGGGCCTGCAGAGGGCGAGTGGAGGGAGAGAGCGGGGAGAGGTTGGTCACACGGCCGGAGGCTGGGGGCCGGGCAGGGGTGAGGAGCCGCCACCGCTTACCTTCACGGTGAGCCTGGGGATCTTCCTGCTGGCAGCCTCTTTCAGGGGACAGTCCTCATCTGGGGGGGAGGGGGTAGGCTCTCCACTCTGCCTTCTCCTTTCTGGAGTCCCCAACACGCCTCCCCCTCAGGAGGCCTCCTCCAGCCACACCCTGGAAACAGCCCACAGCCCCTGTACTGACCTGGGGGTACAAATTCTTCTGTCTTGGGGTTTTTGCCCTGGAAGAGGACAGGAAAGGCCTGTGAGGCACCCAGGTCAGCACCGGGGAAGGGGGTGCTGAGGATGTGAGCGAGCAGGAGGCACCTGGGCCCCGCAGAGGCCCCACCCCCTTCACCTTGCGCAGACTCATCTGCTTCTGGTAGAGGAGGTTCCACTCCCGCTTGTGGGCCTCCTCTCTGCCCTCGTCTCCGCTGCCTCCAGAGCCTTCGTCATACCTAGGGCACAGGCTGGGCATGAGCAGCCCTGGCCTGGCCTTTGCTCCCTCCCGCCCCCTACACACACCTCGGGAGACCCCAGCAACCCCAGCATGGCCCATGGTGCGGAAGGATGGTCTGGCCGTGGCACCAGGGAGAGGTGCCAGACCATTCCCAGGGGGTGGGGGCCCCTCACCGGCTGAAGCCCCCGTAGCCCCGGCGGCCGCCCTCATACAGCTCAGGGTCGAAGCCATGGCTCTGGGAGGGCCCGATGCAGGTCCTGCTCCAGCTGCTGCTGCGCTCCAGGGAGTCCAGCTGCTTCCGCACGGCCGCGGGGTTCTGGCAGTGGTCGCAGCCTCTGGAGCAGGCGGGTGGGGCATCCCCAAAGTACTTGGCGATGGCAGCATGGCGGCACCTGGCATGGCGGAGACGAGGGGTGAGGGCATCGCAGACTCCTCCTCACAGGGGCCTCCCAGCTCGGTCAAGTCCCTTACAGATGGCCAGTCCAGCTGCAAGCGTGCGTGCGTGTGTGTGTGCGTGAGTAGGCAGAGCTGTCCAGGTGCCCCGGCCCAGGGACAAAGGAGCTGGTTTGAGAAACCCCCTCACAGCTGAGGCTGAGGAGCAAGCAGGCTTCGGAACAAGAGCGGACTGTTACAGGAAGCGGTCTGTCTGCCTTTAGCTGCGCGGAGGGAGGATGCCCGCTGAATGGCCAGAGCCGGCAAGGAGGCCAAGACGGCCAGCAGAGGGCGCTGTCGCTGTGGGCGCCGCTCGGAAAACCAGTGGGGACCGCGTCCCGTCCCTCGGCCGGTACCTCGCACAGTGGCTGCCTGTCCCGCCTGGGGAGGCTCTGGCATGCGAGTGGTGTGGCCGCAAGGTTGGCTTCCTTAGCCCTCCCCTCCCCCACGCCCTGACTCACTGGGGTTTTGTGCTCCCACTCAAAGGGCCCCATTGACAGCTCCGAGAGGCGGGCCGGGGTGGGCTCCTGTCCTGTTCCAGGCACAGTCTGGTCGACGGGGCGGCACCGCCGGCCAAATGTCACAGGGCCCGGCCCGGCCCCGACAGCCGCCCCGCGTGCAGTGGCGGCCTGGCACCCGCTCTCTGGCAAGGAGACCGCAGGGTCCCCTCTCCTCCAGGCCCCAGGCACAGCCCCAGCCAGCAGGGCCGGCCCGGCCACTCCCAGGTCACCGGCACTCCTGAGCTCTTCCCCAGAATTCCTGGCGGGGGCTGGGGGGCTGGCTTCTTGGGTGGTCTGGCACCTCCCCCCACTATTTACTCTCTATCCCTCGGGAGGCGGGAGTGAGGGCCAGCCAGGGAGCAGCCTGAGGCTGCAGGGTGGGGTGGAGGGAGGCGGCCCTCCGGAGGGTAGGGCAGGAGCCCGGGAGCGGGGCGCGCCCGCCCTCCCGGCCCCGCTCCACACCTCAGCGGGAGCCTCCCCCGGGTCCTCTCGACTGGGGAGCAGAGAACCCGCCTCTTTCATCAGCTCCCGGCCCAGGCCCAGCCCACGTGGCTTAGCGCACACCCACCAGGAGGGAGAGGAAGAGGAGGAACCGGCAGGAGACGGGGCCCAGAGCCGCCCATTCCTGGGACCTCCCGGGGCAGGGCAAGTTCTCCGCAGGACTCCCCGCCCGCCCGCCCCGGGGCGCGGCTCCCCCCTCCGGGGCCGCCCCGTGTAATTTGACACTCGGATCTCCCGGACGACCAGCAACAGAAAGGCCGAAGCCCAGAGAGCAGCTGGCTGTCAGCACCGGCGACGGAGCTGCGCTCCCGGCTCCAGGGGGAGAGGCATCCAGGGAGCAGCACCGGGTCACCGAAGAGGCGGGTGACCGGCGAGGGGAGGTGGCGGGAGGCCGAGGACAGGCCCCAGGGGAAGAGGCCGGCTCCCTGGCTCCCAGCACCTGCGGCCGCACCCACAGCTCCGGCACCTGAGCTCCCAGGTGAGTGGCCACAGCTGGGGGTGGGGATGGAGGGAACGGAGCAGCAAGGTCCCGCCCCACGGACCGAGAGCCACCGGTCACCACGGGGGACACACTTGGTCAGAGTCTGCGGACGGCCAGCCCCCAGCGCCAACCTGGGCTCTCCCCGCTTTGCAGCCTCCCAGCACTGGGGCAGGGAGCCCCCTTACTCTGCGAATGGGTCTAAGCTCTTCCCATTCGGGGCTTACGCCAGGCGTGCGGCTGCGGGCGGGGGAGAGGATCCTCTCCTGCCCGCCGAGCCTCCCCTTTTCCAGGACCCAGGCAGCGCCCGCCCCGTCCGGCTCCCCCAGCCCAGCACGCTGGGGGCAAGGTCCACCCCGCCATGTGGCAGGGCCCACGGCAGCTCTGCCTCGCTGTGTCCCGGGCCAGAACCGCGCTGCCCCTCTCGTGGGGGCTGGGCCTGCTGACCTCAGGTGTCCTCCGCCCCAGGCTCCGCTCCTGTGCTCCTCCCGGGACCCACTGAGCGCCCCGCAGCCTGCATCTCCCCAAAGGCTGCGCAGGAGTGGGAGGCCAGTCTCCCGACCCGGGCCAGGTGGGGAGAAGGTGAGGCCAGGGGGACTGAGGGTGGAGGGGGGCAAAGAGGGGGTCCCCAGTGTCTGGCCCTCTGCTGCCCCACGGTAACGCTGTCTTAGCCCGTCCTCCAGGCAGCATGGAGGCCCGGCCCGGGAGGCCGACTCCTGCTCCCCGGACCTCAAGCCAGGGTTAAAGGCTCCCGCCTCCCGGTGCCTTCCCGAGAGCCAGCAGCCAGTGTCTGCTTAGACACGCGGCCCACGAGACGGGGGGGCACCGACTGCCCGGACTCCTGGCTCGGCAGAGGCGGTGGGCTTTGGCCTGGCGGGCGGCTGGGGAGACTCCAGTCCCGCAGCGAAAGGCAGCCCCGGGGGGAGAGACAAGACGCTGGGCGGTCAGCGGCAGCGGGCGAGGTGGGAGGGAGGGACCGGGGCCTGCTTCCCACTGCCAGACGGAGCCGAGACAAACGGGGGTGTCAAAGCTGATACTCCAGCTCCCCATGTCCCCCCCTGAGGCATGGCACACAGGGGCACTTCTGCCCGGCTGGCCACACAGGTCTCCCGCCCATTCGGGTTAGTACGCATTCTAGCTCTTTCTCCCATAAGGCAGTGCCCTGGGGCAAGGTGGCTCCAGCCACCCAGACAGAGTAACCCGGCAGAGCACAGCCCTGGGCCCTGCCCTCGGAGCGCTGTACTTATCAGCCGCAAACACCCGCCTCTCCCCCGGGGGGATGGACTATCAGCTTTGCCAGGAGGAAACAGCGAGGCTGGTCCCGAGTGGCAGGTGTCTGGACGCCTGGCCGCTCTGTCGCAAGGCTGCCGGTTCCAATGACACACGCAGGAATGTGTCCCGGTCCGGCCAGCTCGGCCAGCCCTGCTCTCTGCCCTGCTCCCTTCCCCTCCGCCGGCGACCGCTCCACGGGGAGCACCCTGGGAAGGTCTAAGAGGGGCCAATGCTCTGGCTGCTTCTAACTGCTGCCCTGTCCCCCTAACACCTCCCCCCCCCCGCCTGGGGTGGGGAGGGACTCTGGTCCGCTGGTTCACAGGCAGAAGGAACCGCTTTACAAAGAGTTTGGGGGACCTGAGGCAGGAAGATCAGAAGAACGGAGAATTCTCAGTAGCCCCACTAGACTGGCCTGCCCGCCTCCCTGCAACCTGGGAAGGTACCGGGAGGGGAGGCAGCCAGCCCAGCGCACCCCTCTCCTCAGGCCACAGCTGGGAACGGAGTAGGGCTCCCTCCAGAGCAGCTGCTGGGGCCCAGCTCCCGGTCACCTGACGGCGGCTGGCTATATTGGGCACCAGGCGGCAGGCGCCCCCTTGGCCTTGGCTTTAAATAGCCCGCTGGGAGGACCGCCTGGGACCTGCTGGAATGTGCCGCCGCCCTCTTGGGCAAGGGGTCTCTCCCCTGGGCTCCCCAGTGGCCCCCGCTGAGGCTCCTGCTCAAGCCCAAGCTGGAGGTGACCAGGCGCAACTGAAAAGCTGGGGCGGGGTCCCCCGGGCAGGGGGGTGTGCTCTCTGGCCATCAGACATCCCAGGAGGACTCACACATCCCGGGAGGACGGCTGGCTTCAGAGCTGAGGCTTCGGATCAACCAACCGCGCCTTTCCCCACGCCCCTCCACCTGGCCCGGCTCCAGGCCACACCCTCTGGCCCTCCTGGGGTTTGGGGCTGGGAGCACCCGGGAAGAGCCCCCCTGCCTTCCGTCCACCTCTCTGAAGGAGCGTGTCTGATGGAGACATTAGGCCGCGCAGGCACCGGGCCAATCAGGCTGAAAAAGCCGGCGGAGGGTGGAGGGAGAGGGAGAGAGAACGGCTTTTCAACCAGTGCTTTCCTGCCTGGAATGAGACCTGAGGGTGGGCACCTGGGGGTGGATGCCCACAGGCCTCGGAGTGAGGGAGGGGCCTACTCCAGGGTCAAGGGGGAAAGCGGGTCAGAGTGACCGCGGGAGGCCCTCTGCTCGGGAGGAACATAGAGGACAGACGCACAGACATGCAGGATCTGCCCTTAGGTGGTTCCACGGAGCAGTGTGGCCGGGTGGTGAGCGCCGGGCCTGGTGAGAGCAGGGTCCCGGGCCCACAGGGCGCGCGGCTGCCCCCAGGGCCCAGGGCCTGAGCCGAGCCCCGCTGGGCAGTGAGCCGCCCGTGGGCAGACTTATCTCGCTGGTCAGAGAGGAGGCTGCCCCAGACAGACGCCACTGAGACGGGTGGGGCAGCCGGAGGGCCGGTCAGGCCTGGCCGCTGTGACCTCAGGAAGGCACTTCCTCTCTCGGGCCTCAGTTTCCCCATGTGTAAGAGAAAGGAGGCAGGAGTGTGGCCTGTGGCATTCTGGGAGTCAGAAGAGGGTTCTGCGCCTTTGCGGACCGCAGCCACTCCCTGGAGGGGGCTGAGCGGAGGAAGGGGCCCGCTTTAGAAGAGAAAGCAGCTAATTTTCCTCGGGGCCAGCACTGTCTGCCCCCCAGCATCACTTAAAACGGCTGCGTCGCCAGCCTGCCTCCCGCCCTCGCCACAACCGTTCCGGAAGGAAGGACGCAGGTGCAACTCCCAGGGGCGGCAGGAAGGTCCCTACCCACCAAAGCCCCTCAGCTCTCCTGCACTGGCCAGACCCCCCCCCCAGAGGGCAGTGCCCCGCGCTGGGCTCCCCCTGTGCCAGGCTCTGGCTGCCAGGTGGCCAGTGCCCCCCCAGCCTGGAAACACTGGCACCTCCTCCTCACGTCACACGGGAGACTCAGAGGAGACATCAGTCGCCGAAGCAGGAGGGGGGCGGCTTCAAATCCGAGGCGGGACAGAGCTACGGGGGGTGGGCAGCCGGCGAAACCGCCGGAGGGGTGGCTTGGAGGCGGCGGCGCAGGGCTGAGGGACGGAGCAGAGAGGGCACAGGTGTCCCCAGTGACCACAGTCCCCGCTGCCTGAGAAGGACGGGGCGGCTGTGGTCGCTGTGGGTCCCTCCTCACCCCGAGCGGCTCAGGCCAGGGCTGCCAGCACAGGGAGGCGGGTGGCAGTGGCACCACGGGAGTGACAGGCTTTGCAGATCCGGCCATCCCCGGACAACCCCTGGCTGACACTGCGACACGGTGGCAGTCACGAGAGCCCGAGGCCTGGCACCAGCCCCCCGCCACCTGTTGCCGCCCTGGCATGAGCGCGGCCTTGGAGAGCGGGTTCAGGCGGGGCGGGCACTGTTGCTGGCTCTGTCCTAAGAGGCCAGGCTCCCTGTGGCCGCAGGTGACATGCCCGACTGGCAGGCACCCTGGCCCTTCGCTTCGGCCCCCCATTCTCCCTGCCGGTACCCCAGTTCTGAGTGACCCAGGGCACCTGCAAAACCTAGGACTGGTGGCTGAGACCAAAGCTATGTGAGCTCGAAGTCACCCCGACACAGACACCACGGCCAACCTCAACGGCTGGCAGGCCCCTCCGTGCCCAGCGCCTCTGAGCAGCTCCCAGCAGGGCCTCCGCTTAGTCAGCACCAGCTTCCCTCCCCTCGGGCAGTGCCAGCTGTGGGGGGCTGGGGACCACCATGAGCAGGGGCCACGGGCTCCCTCCTACCGGAGCCACCAGGGTGTGACAGCGGGGCGAGAGGTGAGACCTGACAAACTCGTTCTGCGGGCCGGGGCTCGGAGGGTGGATCTCGGAGCCGCCCGCCTGGGGGACCCAGGTGCGCTCTCTCTGCAGGGAGGCGCGGCGGCAGGATCCCGGGAGCGGCCCGGCATGGGGGCCGCCGACTTCATGCAGGAGATGCGCTGGGTGGGCCAGAGGCTGCTGCTCAAGCTGCAGCGGCTGCCGCAGGCCGAGCCGGTGGAGATCGTTGCCTTCTCAGTCATCCTCCTCTTCACAGGTCAGCCGGGCTCTCTGGATCTCTCGGCTCTTCCCGGCACCCGGGAGGCGAGACCATGGCCAGGGGGTGTGGGGGGCGGTGGTTGGGAGTGGCTCGGCCCTTGGGGGAAACTTGGGGGAAATGAGGCATTCCCCGTCCTGGGACCTGCCTCAACGGCTGGGTCGGGTGGAGCTGGGACCAGAGGCGCCCAGCCCTCTGCCCCCGGGAGGCGGAGGAGGCACCAGAGGGAGGGGGATCCGGCTCCAGTGGCCACATGCAGACCCTCGGGTACCTCTGCCCCCGGGCCCGGCAGCCCTCCAGAGGGGTTTCTTGGGAAGAGGGGGGCACCCCTTCTCTTCCCACCTCGGTGCTCTTCCCCCCAACCCCCGGCCCGCAGGCACCGTGCTGCTGCTGCTGGTGGTGGCCTGCAGCTGCTGCTGCGCCCAGTGCTGCTGCCCCGAGCCCCGGCCCAGGAAGGCCGCCGTGCGGCCCGGGACCCCGCCATGAGGACGGGGAGCTGACTGACCGCGAAGCTGGAGAGGAGACGGTGACGCCCCGCCAGGGTGTCACCCCCCAGCCCTGACTCCTCGAGACCAAGCCCACTGTCACCGCTCTGGCCCCGCCCAGGACAGGGACATGGCCCGTGGGGGCTCAGCAAGGAATCAGGGGCCGTTGCGGTGCCAAGGAGGAGCCGCCGTTTCAAGGACAGAGTAGAGCACAGGGATCCCGGCCCAGCTGCACTTTTCACACCACACGGACTCGGGTCCCCAAACCTCGGTGGAGAACAGCCTTGGGGACCCACTGACCACGCCCAGAGCCGCCGCCCGGTTGCGGGGACTTGGTGGACTTGGTGCAGAGCTCCCGGGCCCAGGCCCCCACCAGAGAGGAGCGGGTCAGTATCCAGCCCAGTGTTTGCCCGTTTCTTTCCCAGTAAAAGCCTTTTCATTACGTTTCTGGCCTCAGACGCGCTGGGCTGGGGTCTGTGCGTGAGCAGCGGCGCTTGCCAAGGACCGGGGCGTGCCCAGCGCGCTCCCTGTGCCGAGAAAGCGGGGGACCCCGCAGGCGGGCGGCATTGGCACCAGCGCCAGCTGCTGACAGGCTCTGGCTCCCGGACGCCCACGGGCAGCGAGGGACGCGGCGTGTCCCAGGCAGGTGCTGGCTCAGAAAGGCCGCTCAGCAGTTGTCACTGCCGTGAACTTGAGCCCCCACCCACGCGCTAGCAGCTCTGGTCTTCCCCACCTGCCGGAGCGAGAGAGGGGCCGGGCCCCAGTCCTGTCCACACCTGTGTCCCAACGCCTGCGCCCTTGCCCCGTTAGTGGGCCCCGCTGCCAGGTTCAAACCCGCGCCCTAGCACTCCCGCTGTGGGAATGCAGGTCAGTGAGCCGCGCTTTCTCCCTGGAAATGGGCTGGTGCTGGGCACTGCCTCCTGGGGTGCGCTCGTGGGGGGGGGGGGGGATGACCTAAGATGCCCGTGAAGCACTGGCACAGCGAGGGCACAGGCTAAGAGCTCCGCAGAGGCCCCGCCCCCACTTCCGTCCGCTCTCTCTTCCCAAGAACGTGGCCCATGGGTGCCAACTGGGATGGCACCTGTCCTCCGAGCCATAAGGCGGTCTGCGTGTGCCTGTCACCCTGGCCGGGCAGCCCAGGCGCTGGCCGCCTGAGGGCGAAGTCCGTGGCCCAGAATTGGGGGTGGGGAGGGGACGCCAGCCCTGCCACCACCGCCCCCTCCAGCTGGCAGGCGGGCAGGCAGGCGGGCGGGGGAGCTCTCTGGCTGGTTTCACTTCCTGGTGTCCAGGGACTTGTGGGCTGGGTTTCAATGGAAAATTCAGAGAGGAGGTGCCTCTGTACAAAACGAAAGAAATCCAAGGACCTGCCGTCTCCTCAACCTGCCCCCCAAGAATGGGATTCAGAAAGATGATAATGATGATGAAGGCAACAGAAACCCACTGAGGGCGCACCCTGCCCGCTCAGGCCCCGTCCTGGGAGGCTGGCTGCATCCTGTAATCACCGCAATGACATGCTGAGGGACCACAGTCCCCGCTCTTTAAAGATGAGGAAACTGAGCCTTAGCGACGCTGGACCATTTGTCTGTGTCCGACCAGCTGCGGAGTGGCAGAGCCGCCTCCGGGCCCAGCCCGCTGGCTGCAGAGCCCCCCCTGCCACACCCAGCCCGGCCTCCCAGAGCCCCCCCTGCCACAGCCAGCCCGGGCCTCCCGGAGCAGCGAAGGCTCTGCTTCCATTCCCTCCACCAACCAAACACCAAACACCCACACCCGGAGCTGCCTCAGAACCACCTCCGGGGAGCGGGTGGGGCCCCACCACGTCTCCCTCCTGGAAGGAAAACCCCAGGAGGGAGGGGGGAGGGGCGGAGGGGAGGGCCTGCCCCCCTCAGTCCCTGCGCCGCCACCGCCGCCGCCACCGCACCGGCTGGAGGGTCCCCAGGAAGCCCTGGGGCAGGAGCTGCTCCAACAGTGAGGCGGCCGTCCCCGTCCCTGTGCGACTTTCCCCCCGCATCCCATGCTCGCTTTGGCTGCACAGACACCACAACTGGAGCGACGCAGAGAAGGTGAGCACGGCCCCTGCGCCAGGATGACATGCAAAAATATATGTGTGTACATGTATGTATGTGCATGTGTGTGTATGTATATGTGTATGCATATGTGTATATGTGTGTAAGTGTGTGTGTGTGTGTGTGTGTGTGTGTATGTATATAAAGGAAGCCCCTTCCTGGGTATGGCTGGGCCAGAACCTCTTTGCTAGAGAAGATTCCAGCTTCCCGGTCCAGCTGCCAAGGGTGGAGGACACAGGGACAGCCCTGACTGACGGGCGGGCGGGCTGGTTTATTTGCATTTTTCTCCTCCGGGCCACACAGTACCCACCGCTGCGTCCAAACAAGACACGTCCCTGTGCTCAGGGGGCCGGCTCCTCCCCATTCCTTCTCCCTGCCAAACGGCGCACCCTGAGCCCTCCCCGCCCCCCGCCCATCGGGCCAAGCCCCAGGCTGGCTTCCATCGCACCCAGAGCTGCGCTAGCGACGGCGGCTCCCCGCCTGGGTCTCTCTGGGCCAGGTGGGAGCGGACAGGGGGCAGCAATCTCCCCGCCCCCCCGAGGTGGGACGGGAGAAACAGGCCCAGCAGGAGGGGTGGTGGCCCTGGAGGGGCGCCGTCCGGTTGTCTTGGGCCCTGAGACCAGACCGTCTGGCTAACTCCAGACCCACCAGTTCTCCATTCCACTCTGGACCGCAGCCCCTGGCCTGGACCGAGCCGCCGCTGCCGCCTGCCGCGGTCACTGAGGCGGCTCACGCTGGCCCGGCAGGCTCTCCGTGCCTCCCCCCGTGGCCTGTGTCCTCGGTTCCTCAAAAGGCCTCGCTCTGCACCGCAGGTTGGTGCCTTCACTGTACAACGTGCCTTTTCAGACGCCACTGGTACAAGAGTCTCATTCAAACTAGGCTGGTCCTGCAACTGGTCTCTCAAACATTAACCACTGAAAGCAATCCCCACCCAAACCTTCACGGCGAGGAGCCCGTTTGCTTGTGGGTCAAACCAGTTCCGGGCCATAAAACACGGAGGCAAATTCATTTGACCTTGAAGACCGTTCCCTCCGTCCTTGGGGCCTGCCGCCTGCCACAGAGCCCGGCTGCCCATTCCAAGTCTGACAGGGTCTCCATGTCTCCACGCAGACATGTCCCCTCCAGGGGCGTCCCCTCAGGCCCAGGGCAGGCTCCGCCACGGCCACCAACAGCACCCTCTCCCCGTCCAGCCCACTTCTCTTCAGGCTGGTCCCCGCAGCGGAACGTTCCGGTCGGGGCCAGCAGGTGACTAAAAGAGGTGGCGAAAGCAGTGGGCTTCCTGCCGAAGGTGGGCCGGGGCTCCTGCTGGTCGGTGTGGCCCGCTGCCCGGAGCTCCCGACTGTCTCATTTAGTTTCATGGAAGCAGAGCCAGAACTTCAAGACACCCCCCAAGAAACCCGGGGGTGAGACCCTCCCGCATTTTACAAACTTTACAGCCGTCCACACCACGGTATCTATGGGGGACGTTAGGTGAGCGAGTCCAGAGTCACTCCCAAGTGGTCAGAGAGGTAGTGATGGAAAGACGGCTCCCCACGCACTGAGGGGCGCACAGCTTCAGAGCTGAGAGGCGGAGTGGGGTTCACACCCCGCGCAGTCACTCCTTGGCTAGGTGAGCGCGCCTGTCCCCAGAAGTGAAACTGGGCTTCGGCTCTCCTCGTTGCTTTATTTTTCATGTAACATTAAGCGCGATTATGTAATTGCAATGACAACTGCCACAAACAGGTTTGCAACAACCAGCTGATTCTGGATAATAAGCACCGACCTCACGGACGGAGCGGAAGTACCTGGGCCTCCTGGAGACCCGCCCACGGGCTGGGAGCGCTCGGCGGGCCGAGGGCATTAGTCAGGTCGGCCTGGTCAATTAAGCCCACGACTGCGAAGAGGGACGGGCGCCCCACCCACTTCCCTGCACCTGCTGCGCATCCGCATCACCTGGCCGGCCTTCAAAGCAGGGGCGACGCCCAGGCAGTGACGTAAGAGGTACGAGACGCGGCCTGGGCGCTGGTGCTTAGAAAGCTCCTGTGACCCTACAAGCAGGTGAGGACAGAGCGCTAGAGTGTCAGCTCCGGGAGGGGGCCCGCCTCTGATCCGTGCTGGGCAGCGGCGCCGGGCACGGCGGAGCCTGACACCTGACTTGTGGAGTGCGCGGTGGCCGGCAGGCATCGCATGCCAGGGCGCTGGCCCGCTGCCACTCCCTCGCTGCCTGTCACACCAGAGGGCAGAGCCAGCCACACAAAGCAGCTGCAGACACCGGCCCGGGGAGAAGGTAGGCCCACCGCACCCAGAGCCTCCTTGGGGACAAACACTTCCGCCCAGAGACACTTCCAGGAGGTGCCAGCAGGAGGCGCAGTTACCCATTCACCCCGCACCGCAGGAGGGGGCCTGAGGGTGGATCCAGCCCCAGGGTTCCTGAGCTCCCCGGGGGGGGGGG
>PVJN01028271.1:0-27376 GCA_004026805.1 Lasiurus borealis | reverse complement strand
TAAAAAGTTTAAAAAATATATCCCATGGACAGCAAAACTGGATTAGCCAAAACAAAGGGCCCTTGTTTCATATGCTATTAAGAATAAAGGAAGTGTGATAAAACTCTCCCTCAACCGTTTTTTATTCTCACCAAGTTCACATGATGAGAATTTATCTGCCTGGGTGGGAGAGCTTAGTCTGAAGCTAAGATTCCAGACCAGGGCTGGTTCTCCTTCCCAACAGGACTCCCTACAACATAAGGCTGAACAATGGTGGTGAGGAGTTGACTCTGAGGAGGTGTATTACCTACGAGGGTTTTGGATAAAAGCTTTCAGATCAGGGAATAGAAACAACACAAGGGTGAGGACAGGACATGACCATTTGGGAACATAAATTGGATCAGCCACTCTACAATTTCAAAGGTAGACCCAGCAATTTTACTTTGGGGTATCACACCTAGAGAGCTACATGCATGTGTGGCCAAGAAGGTCTGTCCCAAGCCATCCGTGTGACATTTGGTATAATAACAGAAGTTGGGAAAGCTGGGGACTGGCTGAAAGGAACTGTGGTGTAGACATACCTGGGAATGCTGTGCAGCAGGGAAAAAGAATAAGCTAGATCTCTGCATCCTGACATGGAAAGAACATCAAAATATTTTTATGCTCTAACCAGTTTGGCTCAGTGAATAGAGTGCTGGCCCTTGGACTAAAGGTTTCCTGGTTCAATTCTGGTTAAAGGCATGTACCTTGGTTGCTGACTCCTCTCCAGTGAGGGACAGGCAGGCGGCAGCTGATTGATGTTTCTCTTCCATCGTTGGTTCTAATTCTCTATCCCTCTCCCTTCCTCTCTTTAAATTAATAAAATATATATTTTTTTTTAAAAAAAAGATCATTTTATGATTAGAGTGAAAAAAGTCTTGGAACAGGATGTACAGATCAATGACATTGGTTAAAACATGTTGATAAAATACTATGCATAGGGACATACTAGTATTTGGCCGTTTGTATGTGTTGATGACCAGAGAAAGGTCTTCAGAGCTATTCATCCTGTTAGTAATTGCAGATACTGTTAGTGGGATATAGTGGCCAAAGGCAACTTTAATTTTATCTAAAATTTTTAAACTTATTTACAAATGTTTTGAGATATTACCTGGGTGGTTAAATTTTTATCTTAAGAAAGGAAAGTTAATGCAGTTATTTTCTCAGCTTGAGGAGACACATCTATGAGACTAGGCTGTCCATATCCCAGCTCTTTGGGCTCACCCCTGATGAATGCCACCAAGGACTGGATAGCAAGTCCCACTCTCAATCTCGACTTCATGAGAGCAGGAACAGGTCTATCTGATTTGGCATTGTATTCTCTGTGCCTGGAACAGGCCTTGGCCTTCAAAAAAGAAGTGAAATAAGTTGGTAAAAAGAGCAGACTTTCATTTTTTGTATGTGATCTGAATAGAGGCAATGATGCCAAATGATTGGCAGCCTGACTTAATGAATAAATGAATGAATGAATGAATCAGTGAATGAATTTAGCATCCACTGTGTCTCTACTTTATCTGCCTTCTTCATAGCCTTTGGAGAGGAGACTGAAAGTATCTTGTTCATCTGAATAGATGGTTGCCTAGGTATCCCAGCCCTGCTCCCACAGCTTCTATTAAAGTGAGTCTTTCCCTGTTATAAGGGAGCTGGGGAGGAGGGATGGAGATGTGGACAGGAGAAGAGGCTAGTGACCGCACCATTGTAGCACATGGGGTCTTCCTGTGGACATAGAAGTAGGTCACAGTAACAGCAGCCCCCAAGTTTCACTGGTAGGTAGTTGATTGCTACTCTAACTTTCACACTGAATTCCGAAGAGGTGAGGCACATGTGACCAGAATGGGGGTCACAGTCTTTTAAGATAGTGCTATTCAAATGTAGGCTGCGTCCCTGTATTGCCAGCAGCTCCCAATAGATACCTCCCAAGGCTCATGCCCAGTGGGAAAAGGTATCTCTTCTGCAGGAGCTCATCCTGGTCCCATTGACTTGTGACCACTACCCCTGAGCCAGTCACTGTAGATGGGGTGATGGGAGTTGCTAATTGCCAGGCTCAGGGTCAGCCCCCTCCCCCAGGCCATATTGTCTGAGAGTAGGGGAGAGGCAATTCCCCCAAAGAAAGAACGGATGCTATTGCCACAAGACCCACCAGGCCAAACCCAGGACCCCACTGCTCCTATATGCTCTTCTTAGTGGTGACTCCATGCTGTGTCTCTGAAAGTTTCTGCTTTCTCCTCCTGCTTTCTTAGCTCAAAGCAAGACCACCAAGATAATTTTGCAATATATACATGTATCAAATCATGTCATGTACACCTTAAACTTATATAATATGTCAATTATATTTTAATAAAGCTGAAAATAATAAGCTATGGGAGGATAGGGTAGAGCAGGCCAACAAAAGACATGACAATCAGGCAGAGCTTAATAGGCTCATAACCACAATTAACAAGTACCTTGTGTCACCTGGACAGGAGCTTTTGGACCACTTCTCCCTTTGGGGATGGCCTGGGGACAGTAGCATCCAACATCCATGTCCTTCTGATCAGGTCCTACATACAGTCCTAACACTGAGGAGAAGAGTGAACCAACGGGGTCTCAAACTCATGTCTAGAGGGCCAGGCAGGAATATAAATGAGTATCCCACCTGGGGTGGTGATAATAGCAGTGACCAGCACATATAGCAGGAACTCCGTAAATACTGGTTGAATGAATACACTTATTCATACAATAAATTCATCTATTATGCCACAAATATTGATTAAACAGTTCTCAAAGGCCAGGCCCTGCAGAAGATTTGGGGAATGTAATGGGGGACAAAACAGACAATATCCCTGCCATCAGGTTGCTTAAGACCGATGGAATTAAATAACTTACATACACCTGGAAACATTGATACAGTGACTGCTTTATGAGAGGGTGGAATGTGGGCCTGTGGAAGGTGCTCTAGAGCAGTGGTCGGCAAACTGAGTCACGTTCGGCTCTTTGGCCCCTTGAGTGTGGCTCTTCCACAAAATACCACGGCCTGGGCGAGTCTGTTTTGAAAAAGTGGCATTGGAAGAAGTTTAAGTTTAAAAAATTTGGCCTCTCCAAAGAAATTTCAATCGTTGGACTGTAGATATTTGGCTCTGTTGACAAATGAGTTTGCCAACCACCGCTCTAGAGGAATAGGCTATACTCAGGGAGGGCCTGGGAAAATCATGCTAGAGCTGAGACCTCTGAGGGGCAAGCAGGAAGGAATGCTGTTCCAAACAGAGGGAATAGCATGTGCAAAGGCCATGGTGCTGGAACAAGACATGGACTGAAGGAAAGCCTGATCAAGACTGTGTCTGGCTTCATTCTCAGAATAATGGAAAGCATTGGAGGTTGTAAGCTACATTAAGGTGAGGACACAGGTTCATTGATGTTGTCTGCAGTCCCTCAGGCCACTGCGCTGAGAACAAACTGGAGGGAGGCGACCGTGGCCCCAAGGAGATGGCCGCAGAGGCTATGGGAGTTGTCCAGGGCAGAGAGGGTGATGGCCATGGAGGTGGAGAGCAGTCAGTGAGTTCCATGGATGTTTAGGAGGAAAACTTGGTGACACCTAGAGATGGATTGGATAGGAGAGTTGATGGAGAGGGAGGAAGGGGACAACCCTGGGCTTTTAATGTGAGTGACTCTCTGGGGGAGAGTGGGGCAGAACCAATGTGTGCCTCGGAGATGTATTTAGAATTGAAATCAAATGGGGGCAGAGGGTATAGAGGCGGCCAGAAATGTTGGGGCCACAGCTGCCGTCCAACGAAAAACCGGTGATTGCTGTGGGCACATTTGGATTTCTAAGCCTTTGAAAGATGCTGGGAGTTGGCCTTCTCTCTAGTCCCCTTGGCTGACTGGCCATCTGTCCTCTCCATCCAGCAGGCAGGGCCACTGTTCTCAGCAAAGGTAGCTAGTGTGCTCAGGGGGGATGTGGAAAGGTGAGCTGCCCACCCGCCTGGGACCCTCCATCTGCTTTTGATCCCTCCCAGCCTTTGAAGTCTACCCCACCCCCCACCTTCCAGCTGTCATCTCTCAGGCTCCTCCAGCAGCCTCGCACTCCCCCAGTGCCTCTCAGTCCCTGGGGACAGGGGTGGTGACAAGGGTAACAAATGGTGCAAGCCGCTGGCAGCAGTCGGCCAAGAAAAAGGCCAGAGGGCTGGGGCTTTCGAATGCCTCTTTCTTCCTGCTGCTCTTGGCCTGCTTGGGAAGCAGCGGGGCTATCAGGGTTTTGTAGCAATGCAGCAGGGCAGACACTTTCTGTAAATGAATCCCATACCTTTCTTCCTTTCCCTGCTTTCATGAAAGAGAAGCTAAGTCTTTCTATCCCCCCTCCAGCCCCGGTGCCCCCTCCAGATTCTGTTAGACTGATTTCCCTCTTCCCTCCCCTGCCAAGAGGCTAAGCTGGTCTCCTATTTCAGGTAATTGTGAGGCAGGGAGAGGGGAAGATGGGAAGGAGGCCTCCCCCTAAATTGTAAACGAACTCAACTCTGCCCGTCAGGCCACAATAGGAACCACTGGTTGTCAATGATCTTCATGGCAGGTCCCCGTGTCCACCGGGAATGTATGTTTTTCAGGCTTTTGTCTATGTGAATGCAAATCATGTCAGTAGTTGATACCCCTCTAATGTCAGTTGAGCACCCACTCACTCGCTCATGCCTTCTCTCACTTAATCTGTAGAATAACTTGCCAGGAAGGGTTTTCTTACTTCCTTCATTTTTATAGATGAGACATTAAATAACTTGCCTATGGTCATACAGCTGGTAAGACACAGAGCTAGATCTGAGCCCCTGTGGCAGATGACAGAGCCAGTATTCTGACCCAGTGGCTTAGGGCAGTGGTCGGCAAACTCATTAGTCAACAGAGCCAAATATCAACAGTACAACAATTGACGTTTCTTTTGAGAGCCAAATTTTTTCAACTTTGAATTTCTTCTAATGCCACTTCTTCAAAATAGACGCACCCAGGCCGTGGTATTTTGTGGAAGAGCCACACTCAAAGGGCCAAAGAGCCGCATGTGACTCATGAGCCGCAGTTTGCTGACCACTGGCTCAGGGGATATATTGGATGGGCCCTGAGTTCAAATTCTGAGCCAGTTTTACTTACCAGCTGTGGTTAATATCACAGACCCTGGAGCCAGAGTGCCTGCTTGTGAATTCTGGTTCTAGCACTAACCACCAGGTCGCTCTCTAAACGTCAGTCTCCTCATCCCTACTGCCTTCACAGGATTCAGTGAACCAATATATGCAAAGATCTGTTGGCTCCAGAGTAAGTGCTCTTTAAGTGTTAGCTATTTTTATTAGAATTACCTGTAAAAGGAGCACTATAATCAGGGCCTGTTAAGACCTTCAGAGGCCTCAAAACACCGAAGAGATCAACCTCCCTCCTCCACTGCCCCAGCAATAAAACAATATGACCCACAAAACGCAAACATAAAACTCAACCTGTGCTGAAATTAAAAAGCTGCTTTTTAGATCTTCATGGCAGAACAGGATATGTTCATTAAATAGGAATGATTCACATTTCCTTGGTGCCTATGCTTTACTCAGACCTAAATCTGTGTTTAGTCGGCCTGTCAGGTAATAGAGGATAGGTCAGTGGTCGGCAAACTCATTAGTCATCAGAGCCAAATATCAACAATACAATTGAAAGTTTTTTTGAGAGCCAAAAACTGACTTCTGCACATGGGCCACAAAATTTCAATCGTACTGTACGTGCGTGCCCACACGTGGTATTTTGTCGAAGAGCCACACTCAAGGGGCCAAAGAGCCACATGTGGCTCGCAAGCCGCAATTTTCGGACCACTGGGATAGATAACTATTATCTCCCATGGTGGTTGAGAGAATTAAAGGATATGATGTAAAAGTGATCAGCTTAATTGCCTGGCATGCAAGAGGTGCCTGAGAAATGAGAGCTATGATTAGAATATTTCTCTCTTCATATTGCTATATTTTTGATTAATGGTTTGCTTCTGCAAGATAGCAGCCTCCTAAGCTCTAGCAAGAAAGAACAATTGTCAGGTTCTTAAATTAAGGTCCTGCTTACTTTGTGAACATCACAATTCTACTGCTTCAGCTTTGTTAGTGTTATCTATTTCTTTGCCTCCACAGAATAATATTAGGATTGCTATAGGGCTGTTTGATTCAATCTTGCATTGCCTACCAAAGATCTAGACTCAGGTGGCTTATTTCCTTTTGGAGTACATACCATGCAAATTAATTGGGGGAAGGGCAAACTTTTTAATTGCTTTATCTTGCTGGATTGATTCTTTTATCATTACTGTATGTCCCTCGCAATCTCAATAATGGTTTTAATTGTCAAGTCAATTTGAAGTTATTTCTGCTTTCTTTTGATTAGTGTTTCCCTCATATGGATTTTTACAATATTGTGCTTTGAATCTTGTTGTATCTTTAAACTAGAGGCCTGGTGCATGAAATTTGTGCAGTGGGGGGGAGCAGTTGCCTCTCAGCCCAGTCTGCACCCTCTTCAATCTGGGACCACTCGAGGGATGTCCAACTACCCATTTAGGCCTGATCCAGGTAGGATCACAATCCAGGACTGCTGGCTCCCAACTGCTCTTATAGCTCTTATAGCATACATCCTTGGCAAATCTTTTACCATAAATTAGCACTTTTATCACATCCTGGAAAATGCAAGGTCCTTAAAACAAATGAACTTTGTTTATTCCTCTCCTACTCACATAGTCACCTTTTTATGCAGTTCCCTATTCCTTGTAGAATTTTCATGCTCCCAGAACATTATTTTGTAGTGTAGGTCTTCTCGTGGCAAATATTGGCTTATATAACTTTTGAAGGATTTTCTTGCTGGCATAAAATTCTATATTGGCAGGTGAGATTCCTTTTTTTTCTTTTTTCTTTTTCCTGATAGTCATCATTTCTATTGAAACATCCTATTTCTCCTTCTTTGTAAATAACCTGTATGTTGTTTCCCCTCTGGCTGATTTTAAGATTAATATGTTTTCACACATGTGCAGTTTGACTATGATATATGTATATGCCCAGGAGTGTTTTCTCTTTGTTTATTCTGCTTGGGGGGCACAGAACTTTTTCATTCCATGAGCTTGATATCTCTCATCTGTCCTGGAAATGTTTCTGTAAGTTTTTCATTAAATATAGTTTCTGACTTGTTCTCTCTCTCCTGTCCTTCTATAACCTCTATCTCATGTATGTTAGACCTTTTCTCCATGTCCCATATTGCTCTTAGAGTTTTTTTAACCTATTTTCCAACCTTCTTTCTGAGACTTGTCTACTGACTTACCTTCCAATTCATTTAGTTTTTCTTCTGCTATATCTAAACTATAGTTCAACTCCTCTATTGAGTTCTGAATTTCAGTTATTATATTTTCAGTTTTAGAATTTCCATTTGTGTTTTTTTAAGATTTTAGTTCTCTAGTGGCATTCTATACCTTAAATCCATTTTCTTGGTTATATTATCAAAATTGATGGAGAATCCATATTTGATAATCCCCATATCTGAATCTTGTATGGATTTGGATTTTTGTCTCTGTTTTTTTATCATTTCATCTTACATCCTTGCATGCCTGGTGATTTATAAAAATGCTAAACGTTGTTTATAAAAATTATGGTGACTTTGGAAAATGATATCTTCTCCAAAAGGAAAATGACTTTTCTTCTGGTAGGTGATGATAGTAGGAGGCAAATCACTTTGATCCAGTAAGGGATTAAGATGACTAAAGGCAGGTTTTATTTAGTGTCTCCTTGCTCCAAGACAATAACCCTTCAGGGATGTCAATTAAAAGCCTGCTGTATGTTAAACTATAATTAAAAAATAAAATTTTTAAAAATTAAAAATAAAAGCTTGGTGTGTTTACCAAGGCCTTTTATCCTTAATGGGCCATGAACTCCAAAATATGCCTTTGCCAAAAGCTCTGCTTCATTTCTTGCCTTCTTAGCTATCCCTTTCTGTTTGACTTCTCTGGATCTCACCCCACCCAGTTTAAGTATCAGCAAATGCCTCAAAGTTAGTAACTGTCAACATTATTAGGCTCACTTCTCTATTGTTCTCATTTCTCTAGGACAGTGGTCGGCAAACTGTGGCTTGAGAGCCACATGTGGCTTTTTGGCCCCTTGAATGTGGCTCTTCCACAAAATACCACAGCCTGGGTGAGTCTATTTTAAAGAAGTGGTCTTAGAAGAAGTTTAAGTTTAAAAAATTTGGCTCTCAAAAGAAATTTCAATCGTTGTACTGTTGATATTTGGCTCTGTTGACTAATGAGTTTGCCAACCACTGCTCTAGAATATTTGCTAACTGTCATAGTTCAGTAGCCCTGAATGCCAGTTTTTGTCTCCCCAGCCTAATGACACTGGAAAACTCTAAACCCTTACTTTCTTCCTCTATGCTTATAAATTGGCAAATGTCTTGCAAGGAAAAGTGGTAGAGGTCATACTTAACTCAGTCCATTTCTCATCTCTCTGGGATCCTGGGTCCTCATGCTCTGCCTTGGTTGTCCTCTGGTGCCTTAAATCAATGTTTTGTGGCTTTTATTTTTTATTGTGTAATGAGATTAAACCAAAATAAAAACTATCCCAGAATATCTGAAGAGTAAATTCAGTTAGAGGGTAGAATACATATTAGGAAAAATGGTTTATTTTCATTTTGTCCGATATTGGAGGGAAGAACAACTTTAAATCATACTAAGTGGAAGATTTCAGATGAATTAAAGACTTAAATATGAAAAAATTCCTTGTCAATAGGTAAAATGTAGACAAACTTTAATGTCCAAGGGTTAGAGAAAGAATTTTTACATTTGGGGGGTGGGGAGGAAGAACTTACTGGGCAAATATATGACATTTTTAATACTATACAATACCATAAATAAAGAAAATGAAAGATAAAGGAAATTTACAGCATCTAAAACCATAGAATTTTAGATTCTACAAGGCACTCCAACAACCCGACAAGAAAACAAACAAAAAATCCAGTAGAAAAATGGGTAAGGATAAAATATATAAATAGACAGTTCTCCAAAACTCATATGCCCCATTATTAGGTTGAATATATGCTCAAACTCACTAGTAATCTTAGAAATGCAACTTAAAACAGCTAAGGTACAATTTTCCTTAGTATGGCAAAAATTAGAAAGGTGGACAATGCCAGGTGTTAACAAAAATTAATCAAATTATCAAGAGGGTAAGAGATCAACCAAATGACTTTTATCTATGCAGATGAACATGACCAATGGACACAGACAATAAGGGAAGTGGGGCATGTGCTGGGAGGTGGGATCGTGCAGGGAGAGGTCAATGGGGGGAAAAGGAGACTTATGTAATACTTTAAACAATAAAGAATTTTTTAAAGAATTTTTTAAAAAGAATTTATGAAACTAGAATGCTTATGCACTTGTGGTGAGAATCTAGATTAATACAAGAATTATGAAGAGCAATCTGCTAGTACTTGGCTAAGTTGAGTTCACATATACCCAATGACATAGAAATCCTCCATATATATCCATTTTAAGAATATATGTGTGTATACATAAATGTGTTTTATGATTTTATGTCTTATTTTTAAATATGTATTATATTCAAACGAAGATGTTCATTGCGGCATTGTTTATGATGGCTGAGAGATGGAGGCTTCCTACATGTTCATCATTAGGGCAATGCATAAATAAATAGAGTGGGTGCACAGTATGGACTTCTAGCCACAAGCTAGAGAATTATCCAGCAATATGTATCCATTTTAAAATCATAGCGCAGGCTTGGGGTCAAGTCTAATAAATAGAATGAGATCTCAAAGACAATACTATTCATGTAAATTAAAACATGTCTGTCACACATAAAACAACATGACATCGTTTAAGAGGACACATTTAATATATTAGAGTTATTATGTAGGACGAATTGGAAACATGAGGATAAACAGGAATTTTTTAAAATCTTGTTGAAAGAAGCTAATCACTCAATTCTAGATTTCCTCCCTCCCTTCTTCCCAGTCCCTCTCTCCTCCATGCCTCTCTTCTTCCTATCCCCACAGGTGTCAGTCAGATGACAGAATGAATAAGGTTCGGTGTCAAGTGCTGTTGGAGAAAATACAGATGATTTTCATGTTGGTTGGCCTGCAAGGATATTAGGCAAAGGGGTGAAGACACCAAAAGCTTTAGCAGTAATACTCTGTCCCAGAGTTAAAACTCACAAACACATTCCTGCTCTGCTGTAATGTCAACAAATGCTGTTTGGATGTGCTAAGAGCTCTTGAGGATGACAGCAACACTCAGTAAAGTAAATAAGCTATGTGACTGAGGCCAGAAGTCACATTGCTATTTCTTTTCTTGTCTGGCTTTCCTGATGGGTTTCAAATGCAAAGGCCTATAGAGACCAGGAGGAAAAGGAGGTCAAATGTAAGACACTAAGGAGGGGTGGGGACTGTGGCAAACTGGAACTCATTTGCCTTCACTAAGTTGGTCTGCCACTACTCAACTCCAGCTAATTGTTGTCATGCAGAAATGTGGCACTATTCTTCCATTTTTCAAGAGAAGCTGAAAATCTAGGTTTCTGTATGAAATTGCTTTACTTTAAAATATTGGCAATGACTTTTAAACCCTAAGGGTGCAGAGAGACAATTCACTTTGTTTTTAACTGGATTTGGTCCTTTAGCTAACAATTTGCTGCCTCTAATACCCATACTCATAACATCTGGATATTTAGAGGCCAGTGCTATCTTTTACATCGTTTATTTTTTAATCCTGAATAACCTTTGTGCAAACGGATGAAAGGAATGGGTTTAGATAAAATGCAAATTTCTGGCACCTACAGCCAGACAATAGGTTCAACATCTGCTATTTGCTGAGCTCCAAACATGTTTGAAGTATTCAAAGAACGAGACTCCTAGGCCTCTCTCCTGGAATGTCTGTGGCACTCGGGGAACAAGAAAACAGGCACACAGCATACATGCATACCTGGAAACATTTAGGAACTAAATGTGTATTCACTAATATAAAGATATAAGCAGTAGACGCTAATTTGTGTGGAATTCTTTTATCAGATTAAAAAGTATATATAAAATACTTTCTATGTGTACATCGTAGAATAACTGATTTATTTCTTTATTTAAAAAATTAAGTGTTTCTGCCCTGGCCAGTGTGGCTCAGTTGGTTGAGCATTGTCTGTGCACAGAAAAGTCACCAGATGGATTCCTGGTCAAGGCACATGCTCAGGCCACTGGTTCAGTCCCTGGTTGGGGTGTGCACAGAAGGCAACCAATAAATGTTTCTCTCTCTCCCTCTCTATTCTTCTCTTGGTAAAATCAATAAAAACATTTTTTTTAATTGTTTCAGGCACACAAAAACGCCAGGTAGCAGAGGTAACCAGGTAACAGAGGATAATAGTAATATGCCCATCACCCTGTTTCCAAACTAAAACTGAGCTGGTAAATATTTTCTGGCAGATACTAAGTATTTGTGGGTCTCTACCACAATTCCTCAGAAGTTGCAGCATGAAAGTGGTCATGGACAATTTGGAGCTATGCGCCAAAAGACTTTATTTATGGACACTGAAATTTGAATTTTACATAACTTTCAATTCTGAAATATTATTCTTCTTGTGATTGTTTTCAGCCATTTAAAAATGTAAAAGTTGCCGAAGCCGGTTTGGCTCAGTGCATAGAGCGTCAGCCTGAGGACTGAAAGGTCTCAGGTTCGATTCCGGTCAAGGGCATGTACCTTGGTTGCAGGCACATCTCCAGTAGGGGGCGTGCAGGAGGCAGCTGGTCGATGTCTCTCTCTCATCGATGTTTCTAACTTCCTATCCCTCTCCCTTCCTCTCTGTAAAAATTCAATAAAATATATTTTTAAAAATAAATAAATAAATAAAAATAAAAATGTAAAAGTAATCCTTATTTCATGGGTCACACAAAACAAATGGCAGGCTGGATTTTGATGGGCCACAGGCAGTGTCAATCCCTGAAGGAAAATATCAGAAACACAGTTGACACTTCCAAGGTACTATTGCCATTATTCGTGGAGTTAACCGTTGTCCTGAAATGGGTGTTTATTGTTCCTATACATACTATTATATTTTTATTGCATGTGTCTGTATCCCTAAACAGTATATAATACCACTTTGTGTATTTTGCACTTCATAGAAGTACTATCACACCTCAGGTACCGTCCTACCTCTTTGCTCACTCAGTACTTTGACTGACAATCTGTCTGTTGTGCTATGTGGAGCTTCATTAAGCCTTTTGCACGGCTGTATTGAATTCCATTATGTGAGCAGACTGCCTGGTTATTCCTGGGCATTTAAGTTGCCACTGCTAAGTCCTTTCTTTACATGTATCATCTCTTTCCTCCTCACTATGACCTCGTCAAGGAGGTACTTTGATAATCCCCATTGTCCAGATGAGAACACCTTTAACTTAAAGCAAGTTGGTCACTTGCTCTGGCTAGGGAGTAGTGACGCTGGAATTTGAACCCACAACCTTTTCATGAAGAAATCTGAGTTCATAACCACTTTGCCTTCAGTCAGTACGTGGTGTTTATTAACACAATGATATCGGATCCTGACCTTGGATATGGATGTGCAGTCAGTAAACTTAGCCCTTTCTCTGAGGACAACTTGAATCAGTGCCAAACGTTGCTGGTTGTAGTTGAGTCCTTTGCTAACTGCTATGTACAATGTTGTGCTCTTGAACCGGAAACCTCATTTCCTAACCACAGTGGGTAGGAATTTGGGAGGAATAAGTACTGACATAGTGTAAGGGTTGGAAAAGTTTTCAATCAAACAGCCCAGGAGACTTGTCCCTGCATCCATTCACATTTTATTAAAATTGTGAGTAATTCAGGAGTTATTATATTCTTGCTGGGGAGGGACCACAGTGATGGGCTGTGAGTTTTGCTGCCTAGAGAGACTTAAATACCAGTGATGCATTCAGAGCCTTTCTCTATTTGAGCAAGTCACACTGTGGAGTACCATATCCATTTTCCTTCTTAACTATAGTCAACTCGGACTTCTCCCCACGCCTCTGGCTTTGAGGAATCTAAATTCAAACACTCTCTCCCTACCGTTTCTCCCTTCCTCTCCTGAGAAGTCTCCCTGGCTCACTCCAGCTCATTCACATGACATTTGAAAGAGACCAAGCTATAATTTTTCAAATGGCAAAATATAGTAGGAAGGAGGGGAAAGTTTTAATCAAGTGGGCGTATTCTCCCGAGGGGAGCAAGTACTTCATTTCAATGCCTCATTTCCCTCTGATGAAAAGTTTAGTGAATTTTTATTATGTAGAATTTATAAGACGGCTGGGTTTAGGTAATCAACTTTCATATTTATACTCTTAGGGAAAGAAAGAGAAATCATTAGTAAGCATGCATAATTGATGAATAAATTACATTTCCCTTTGTTTTCTTTCAGGTACAAGGAAATGCTAGAACTAGTGCTCTCACCCAGTCTTACTGTAAACAGCACCTGTGTGGGTAAACTGAAGCTTACTGCTGACGCCGATGTCCGGACTCTGAGTGGCACAGAAGGTAGGCCTCCTGGCATGAGCTGTGGTGGACCAGAGGTGGTCCCTGCCCACCCGGCGGAATATAGTAAGGGGCTATCAGACTTAGACACCATCCTTTCGAAAGTACCATCGCTATGACAATTTCTCCTCCGGTCATTTAGATTGTTGCCTCTGGACCGAAACTTGAGCGTACTTTGCTGACAATTCTGTCTAGTCATTGGCGGGGAAAGTGTGCTCATTCGTGCTCTGAGCTTCCTGTCTTGGTCTCCAATTCCAAGAATTGCTGACACCTCCCCAGATGTAGCCAGTTTCAGGTGTGTTCCAGGGCCGGCCTGGTCTCCGCTCTGTCCCTCCACGCCCTCCTGCCGTCGTGGCATCCAAGCAGGCGTCTTGTCTAAAGGGGGTTGGTGTTGGGACAAGAACCCGTCCACCTTTTGCTTTCAGGTCGGGTTGAAGTCAAGGAAGCAGAGGAGAGTTACGCTGTTTTTAAAATTATTGGCAAATGATGCAGCCAGACGAGTTTTCACTAGAACAATTCCAGCTATTGTTTGCTTGTTTGGGATCTGTCAGCCTTCCTGGCAGAGCTGGAGTTAACAAAAGGCATTAAGCTATTCTGTTTGCCATGGGGCTTAACCCTTTATTGGGCCAGCTGTGGGATTCCCTGCCTGTACTCTGGGACCCCCAGCTGTCTCTCCTTCACCATCTGGGTTTGTTGCCAGCTCATGGGACACAAATGCTATGTAGCAACTGTCGTGGAAAAGCAGATGTGTTTCTAGTTGTAATATAATGTCACAAGGAATGTGCTTTTAAGCAACTCCAGGCTTCTGGGAGTCATTACTGATGTCACCAAGATGATGACATTTCCTTCCCATGCCGGTAATGAAGCTGGAACAGCCCTTCTCTGAGTGCCACCAACAGGGGCTGGGCTCCCATGCCCAAACCACATGGCAGAGAACACCAACTCGTTCTCCCTGGCACTTAAGAGTGTGCATGTAAAGCCCTTGGGCTCTCACAGAATTTGAGAAGATGTATTGCGCCCCATTCAAAGTCAGTCATCCTTTTCTTCCTATAGAGAGGCACAAGTTACCTTAGGATCATCTTCATTTCAGAGCCAGCAGAGATGGGACAAGGCGTAGGCTGCAAGTAAGGAAAACCCAAGTCTGAGTCCCAGCTCTACTGCCACCCCGCCCAATGGTCTTGGACAGATTATTGAGCTTTTCTGTGCCTCACTTTTCTCAGTTTTCTGTCAAATGGGGGCATAAGCCTGACCCACTTCACAGGGAAGTCTATTCCTTGCTTACCGCAAGATTAAATGAAGTAATATTATACAAAGTGCCTGGCCCACCCGGCGGAATATAGTAAGGGGCTATCAGACTTAGACACCCATCCTTTCGAAAGTACCATCGCTATAACAATTTCTCCTCCAGTCAATGGTTTAACTTAGTATTCCATTGTCATTGTCCTCTTACTCCAATAACCACAGTGAGTTCAAAGCCACGGTTGCAGGTTGCAAACTGGCAGCTCACAGCCCACTCTGACCTTCAGGCATGCCATTTTTGTTTGTCGGGAGGGGGGGAGTTACCTCATGTTTTAAATACAAGTTATAAAAATTGGGACAGTTCAGATGAAAATCTGGATTTCTACTTTCTCCTGAAATGCTGACTGCTTTAGAGACCTGGGGCCTGGCTGCCACAGTGGGAGCCTGGGGCAACTGCCCCATAGGTGAGTCCCTACCTTGTGTCTTTAACTTGTGTGAGCACATACTCTGTTCTCAGAGCAATGTAAATCTAGATTAATTCTCCTCCTCCTCTGTCACCATTGGAGCGAACACTGGGCCGTGTGCCCGATGTTAAAGTCTGAGAGGTGGAGACTCACTAACCTCCTTTTACACAAGAGGAAACTGCAGCACAGGGTCCATAATTATGCAGCTTGGTCAGAGGGCGCAGCTTAGTGACGGCCACAATGGAACCCGGTTAGTCTGACTCCGAAGTTTATTCCTTCAGGAGTATACTCCTGTTAGGCTAGGATCCCATTTTTCAGGTGTGGGGAACGGAAGCTGAGGCGTGGTAAAGTTAAGTAACCAGCTTAAAATCGCACAGGTAGTAGCAGAGCCAGGAATCAAACCCAGGCACTCCGGCTCCAGAGTCCCCACTTCTTCACTCAGTCATTGATCTTTAATATTTTCAGAATCACCTGGGGACCTTGTTGAACCGCAGGTTCTGACCCAGCCTAAGAGTCTGCATTTCTAACAAGCTCCCCGGTAATGCCTATGCTCTGGTCCACCCGCACTCTGAGTAGCTAGGTGCTAGCTGATGGTTCTCAAATCGTTGTGTGTATCAAACCACCTTGGAAGTTCTGTTAGCCCACAGATCACAGAAATCAGAAATCAGAAGTTCTGTTATCCCACAGATCACAGAAATCAGAAATCCCTTAGCATTTCTGATTCTATAACGGTTTGGGCAGAGACTCTGGGAATTTGCCTTTCTAACAAGTCCCAGGTAAGCTGATGCTGCTGGTTCAATGACCATACTCTAAGGACCAGGTTCCAGTGCTGGTTTCAAATCTGCCTACATTAGAGTCCTTTGGGAAGTAAAAAAAAAAAAAAAATTAATGATCCTACCCTCAGAGACTCTAATTGGTCAGAAGTGTGACCTAAACAGTAGGATTTTTTAAAGCTCTCCAAATGAGTTTATTGTGCAACCAAGGTTGGGTATTGGTGTTCTAGATGCTAAATTCCTCCAAGAAAAAGACAGTTTTTAATTTGTATGTATGTATTTACATTTCTGTTTCCAATGAGTACATAGCTCATTGCCTGGCTCGTGGTAGATGCCCCAAAATTATTTATGGTGGGGTGTGCATAGATAGATGGATGGGTGGATGGATGGACAGGTCAGTGGTTGGATGGGTGGGTGGGTGGGTGGGTGGATGGATGGATGGATGGATAGATGAGTGGGTAGATGAATGGATAAATGAATAGCTGAATGGAAAATGGTTGGACGGATGGATGGATGGATGGATGGAATGATGGGCAAGTGCATGGATAGGCAGTTGGATGAATATAGAGCAGTCTTGAGGAATCACAGACAACTTCAGGTTGATATTGGCTTTGAACCCTTAGTAAAGTTTCCTTTACTTCCCCAACCTCATTTTCCAGGTGTGTAAAGTACAGATAATATAACTTCCTCATTGGGTTGTTGTGGGAATAAATGAGATAAGAGCCATGCAATCTTTTAGCACAGTGCCTGACCTGTTAGAACAACTCAAGAAATATTAGCATCCTTCATTACCATTCAAGGGAAAATTGGATTTGAATTGTATTCCATCTTCTGAAAGAAGGGTGGCAGGGAAGTTACAGAACTAAGAAAGTAAAGTTGAATAGAGAAAATTTTTCATTTTAAAATGCTGACACAGCCCAGTCAGTGTGGCTCAGTGGTTGAGTGTTGACCTATGACCAGGAGATCATGGTTTGCAGGGCACATGCCCAGGTTTCAGGCTCCATCTCCAGTGAGGGACATGCAGGAGGCAGCCAATCAATGATTCTCTCTCATCATTGATGTTTCTCTCTCTCCCTTTTCTTCTCCCTTCCTTTCTGAAATCGATAAAAATATATTTTTAAATGATGCAGATACATTTTGCAAAAACCAAGGCTATAATCTCTTTAAGTGTTTCCTTGGAGAGGCGAAACCACCACCCCATGGAACAAACTGGGCTGTCATCTTCTCTCAGACTTCCTGCAATCCAACTCCTCTGCCCTCGGCCTGGCAAGGTCTGATGGTGAGTTTCAGTCTCACCGGTTCCAGCCTGGGGCTGGCAGGCTTTGTGCATTCCACCCAAGCCCGATTGAGCTGCCCAGAGGTTTGCACAGGTCCTCACCTGGGCAGCCACAGGTCACCTTCACCTTTCCCATCTCAGTCTCAGCTGGCTTCCTGGGTGAGTTGGCACCCAGAATGACCCCTGCTGGCACAAAACAGAATTAGTTTAGTGTTAAGGAAATTACCAATCCCCTCTTTGAAAAAGGGCACTGAGTATTAGGAATTACCTAATGCCCTCCATGGGTAAAAGACTTTCCCTTACGGTGGCATCTCACAAACTTCACACATTCTCAAGCCACTTTCTCTGCCATATATCCATACTGTCACTTGCTTGCTCACTTTTCTTTAAAACAACTCTCTTTCAATAAATTCATTTTAAAAGGATGACTTAAGGCCAGTTCCAGAAATGAAAAAGTTACAACTCTGATAGACTTGTTATGATTCTCATACTCATTAAAATAAGTCTGTGATGATTTAAATAGAAAAAGGTGTGTATGCATAGCCCCTCCAATCCCCACACTCTGGGATACTCTAGCTTGATCCCTTCCAGTCCTCAGAAACACCCCTGAGATGGACAAATGACTTCTTCACTGTCACATGGTCACTCAATGTGAGTCAAAATTGAGGTGCTCACTTCTGAAATCCTAATTCAGTGCTCCCTCCTACTGTCCCTGTCCCTGGTCTGGGAGCAATTTATACCACCCACATGAGGGAAATGAGCTGATACAGTTATAGACAGGTACCTTTTATGGCAAAGACCTGCTTCAGAACATCTTACTAGAAATTATCTCATCTCTCAGAGATCAGTTAGAAGCAGCCCCTGGGGGCCAGTTAGACATCTTAATAGTGATTGCTGCTTTCAGAATCATTAGCTTCTTAATCCTGCCAGTGAGAAGTAAAAAAAAAAAAAAAAGTGTGAACATTCAAATTGGGCTCCTGGATTTAAATGGCTTAAGCGAGGGCCCGGGGAGACTGGAAAACTAATAATAGCTGCTGCACGTTGAGCAGTTACCATTTGTAGGTACGTGCCTGAGTAATCTTTGCAGCAGCTGTGCGGGAATGAGATGTTGCCCCATTTTGCAGATGTAGAAACCAAAGCTTAGAGAGAGAAGGTCACAGGCATAAAGTCACACAGTTTTATTGAAGCAGAATAGGATTTGAATTTGGATCTGACCCCTTCTTGCCCACATGCTTTCTTCAGAAGGAATATTAAGTTAACAAATGCTGAGGTTTGAATTGCAGATCTAGCCCACAGTAGGTGCATAATAAACATTTGTTGAGTGCATGAATGAATGAACAATGAGGGCAAGTTACTTCACACAATCGCATACACACAGTCACACAAAAGTGTGCACTTACACAGACCCCAGCTTTAGTTTCCTCATATTAAAGTTGGATCTTGACTTTGCTCATTTATATTACCTTCTTGGCCCTGATATGCATTTGAGTTTGTAACTTCAGGAATGGAGATTTATTTTTAGTAACCCAGAATTGTGATACTTTTTCGTAATTTGCCGTTCTTTATTAGCTCATGGTCTAGACCAGTGGTCGGCAAACTCATTAGTCAACAGACCCATATATCAACAGTACAATGATTGAAATTTCTTTTAAGAGCCAAATATTTTAAACTTAAACCTTTTCTAATGCCACTTATTCAAAATAGACTCTCCCAAGGCCATGGTATCTTGTGGAAAAGCCACACTCAAGGGGCCAAAGAGCCGCATGTGGCTCGCGAGCAACAGTTTGCCGACCGCTGCTCTACACCATGCACTTTCCACCTTGAACCTTGTTATAATTATAATGAAGTACTTACTGATGTAATTTGTGTTTGCCACCCATCTCTCTGCACAACAGAAGGGTTCGTGAGGGCAGGAACCTGACTGCTTTTGTTCACTACTGGAACCCCATTCTTAGCATAAGCCTGGTACCTGGTGGGCAATGAATGAATGAGTAAGTTCATTCCAGAGGCTCTGCCCATCTGTTGAGCTCATCCTTCTGCCTTCACCCATGAAAAACTGGGGAGGAAGAGCAGGCTTAGAGTTTTAAATTCAGAAGCAAATGGAGGAGGCTCTCTGCCCCTCTCCACCTGAGAGCTGCCTGCCCCATTTGATTTGCCAGCCACTCCCTCTGAGACACTTGGTGGAGCCTGCAGTCAATAGATGCAGCTCTGGTGAGTCAGCCACCAGGGCTACTTCCACCACTGGCAACATGGATAGGAGTTGCCATCAATGACTCCTCCCTTGACCTCACCCTCGCCCATCATGGCAAGTTCAGTGACACTGACAAGATTAAGAGCAGAAAGTTGTGATCTCTAGGAAGTCCATCTCCATCTACCAGGCACCAGACCCCACAAATATCAAAGGAGCTGCTGCTGCTGAATGTTGTTGTCATCACCACCCCAAATATGCCCAGGGCTCACTTGAAGAAAGGAGTCAGAGGCTTATCTGCCCCTTGTGTTCACAGCCCCATATATACGATGGGGTGACCATGAGCTGTGTGACCACTCCCCTAGATTGCCAGAATGCTTGCCTGTAGGGAGGGGCTTTAGGGCCAAGCATAGGACTACCCGGTGGCAGGGCCACAAACAAATCCCAGCTTGGAGGGCAGAGCCCTGTTAGCATAATTAAGCTTGACCTTCTCGTCCTCCCTAGTTCCTTCCTAGGTAGCTATTGGGCTGTGGTAGGTGCAGCAAGTGCTGCCAAAACAAGGGGAAACTCAAAAGAACATTGTAAACATGTTGACCACTCCCCTTGTTTTGCTTGGTGTGCTCTGACTATAAAATAAAGCTTCAGCTTCAGGCCGGGTCACTGTTACTTCTTCCAGGCACAGTGATCCCACCTAGCCCCAGCTGTATTCTCTTGTCTGTCCTCTTTAATCCTTCACTGCCCCTCCTCAGGCTCATCGAACCTGGCCATGCTGGCCTGGCACACTTGCCCCCCTCATACCCTCTGCCAGGGTCTGTAACACTTTGGCATCATGGAGAGACTCATTACCACATCCCACACCATCTTTATACTTCCCAAATGCCTGTGTCTGGCTTACACAGTTTTCTCAGAGTGGGGATGGGAGAGGGAGGAAGGCAGATCTCTCTACAGTTCAGAGGAACAGAGGAAGCTGAGTGAGGGGAACATGCAAATCATGGCAGAATGGTTGTGGGGCAGACTCTCGCTTCAGATTTATTGGCTGCCTCGTTGATCCCAGCCCATAGGAATGTTTTCATAGATTCAGGTTTATATGAATATTTACATATTTATTAAAGAAAACATATTAAAAATGTTTAATTCAATAACTTATATACCTAACACACTCAAATCATAGGCTTTTACTAATAATGAGACTGTGGCTGCTTCAGAATGAGACAGTTCATTCTCTACTCCTGGGGGAGGATGAGGAAGGAGGTATGGGAGGCCCTGCCCAGAGCAGTAAACTTGGAGTAGGGAAATTAGCATTGAATGAGCACCTACTGTGCGCCAGGGGCTTCCCTTGCTATTAGCCTGCTCCAACTTTTCTTTTAATACAACACGAAGTAAGAAATCTGTTTTTTACACTGCCATTCTGTACACACACACACACACACACACACACACACACACACAACATTCTCATGTCTATAGCTGGAACAAAAGCTTCACACATTTCCTTATTACTATGAGTATTCCACACTGATATTGTCTCTTTAATTCTTTAATTCTAGTTTTAGCTCTCTAAATGGACTTTAGGACCTCACCCTCACCCCAGTGGTTTTTAACTCATAATTTAACCCATCTGGTGATTAGGAGAAATTGCCTGGCATTTAAATAACCCTTTGGTTCAAGTCCCAGGTCCCATGTTGTTTGGCTTGATTTGCATGTACCCTTCACTCCCCAGTTCCTCCATCTGTACATGGGGGAGAATGCCATTGCCTGCCTTGTACCACGTGAGGACTAAAGGAGATCATGCATACAGGCAGTGAACTTGGGGCCTGGCACGTAGTGAGCTTCTCAGTGGGTGAGAGCTGCTCTTAGTATGCTGACCATCATTGTGGGCTGCAGTGTCCTGGCTGCAAAGACCAACTCCAGAGCCAGACCACCCAGGTCAAAATCACAGATCTGCACCGTATGACCTGTGTTGCCTTGAGTGAGTAACTCTCTGTGTCTCCAGGTTTTCATCTGTAACAGGAGGATGTGACTAGAACCCTGCTCATAGGGTGATGATGAGGATTAAAATAAATAATTCAGATAACATATTTAGAAGAGAGCTTGGCACATCACAAGTGTGGAGTCAATGCTGGATATCATCGTCATCTTCTCACTTAATTCTTACGCATCCTTGTGAGATAAAGATTTTCCCCTGTTTCACAGGAGGAACTGAGGTCCAGAGACTCTAGGCAGCCTGCCCAAAGTCTCTGCTACTCGTGGTAGAGTTGGAATTGCAGGTTGGTCTTCTAGCCTCCAGCTCAAGGACTGGGAGAGGATCAGGCCCAGGCTCACAGCCACTGCCCTGCACATCAAAGAGTGAGCATTGGCAGGTTGGCGCCATCAATAGACATGATATCTAGGATTTTCCAGGGCCTCACAGTGAGGACACTGAGTTGTGCTATGAAAGATAACATAGAGTTGAACTGTCCATTTGTAAAATTATCCTCTTGCAAACATCTCTCCTTGCTTAGTTCTAGCACCTTCTGTCTCTTCCTCTTATTGTCTGCCACTGCTGGTTGGATGCTGTATGCCCAGAGATTTGGATGAGTCAGGAGCCCAGGCCACTGCCATCTCCCTGCTGTATATCCTCGCTGGAGCCTGGGAGATGATCTGAGAGGTGCCTTCCCCTCAGTGCTGGGGCCGGCCCCACCTGAACCCCCATGAGCTGATACTGGAAAAGGAGGGGAGGAACATCAACGTGATTTCACTGGAAGAAGGGAAATGGATATTGAGAGTCAGGAAACCAAGTTCAGGTCCCAGTTGTGCCTCTATCTAGTCATATGACCTAGCCAAGCACCTTCTTTCTGTCCCTGTTCTTTGCCTATTTTCTTACCCTGTGCAATGGGTGGGAGGATGGATCCCACGCTGATGTTTTGAGGTGCTGTCATTCTCTGTAGTCCTTCAATCAGTGCTGGAGACAGAGCTCTCCCAGAAGGGGCTTTCAAGGAGAGTGCTAAGATGTGCCTCACATAAGCTACCGTGGTTGAGAAAGTCCCAGGCAGCAACTCTCTTAAGTTTCTCCCCACTTAAAGTGGCATCTGAAGTCAAAACTGCTGTGGGACACCACTCTGGTCGCTAACGCCCTTCCATTTTGTCCTTTCCCCTCCAGGCATCACCGCATCGGCCCTTCCACGTGCGTCCCAGCTCTTGGCAAGGTGAGTACCCTTGCCTTGGCTCCTCACACCCTCTGCCTTTTTCTTTCTTGGAGGACGGATACCAAGAGGAATTGCAAAGCCAGCACTTACTAGCTGAACTACCTTGAGCAAAGGACACACCTCCCGGGGCCTCAGTCTCACCATCTGGAAAAGAGGGACAGTCATGATGCCTGTCCCATGAAATGAGCTAAAATGTAAAAAGCGCTTAGAAGGCGGCTTGAAACAGTGTTTTAGTGTTGGCTTTGTGGGGTGTTTTTGTTGTTGTTTTTTTTTCATCTTTCTTTGTCCATTTTTCAGTTTTTCCTTTCTATTCTCCTTTCCTTTGCATAGATTCTTTCTCAATTCCTTCCTCCCTTCTTCTTTGTCTCTCTTTTTTTCTTTTTTCCTTCCCTCCTCTCTTAGACTTCCCCCCTCTCTCTCCTTCTCTATTCCCTCCCCATCCTTTTCTCTTTTTTTTCCTCTCTTCATCTCCCTCCCTCACCCTCTTCCTTTCATCCTTTCTGCTCCAATATTCATACCCAACACTCTTCAGTACCAAATCCCATACACAGCCCTGGAGTTTTGAAGGTCCCTGCCTTGGAAGGTTTCCAATCAAGTGGGGAGACAGGCCAGTAAGTCAGAAATCTCAACACTGCATGCCGGCCGCAGAGATGTGCGCTGGGCAGAGGGAGCTCAGGGAGGGACACAGCTTACCAGGGTACTCAGTGACCTGCCCTGGGGAGCCCCCTGGGTTTGGCCTGTGGGCTGGCCAGCAACTCCTCATCTGGACGTGCTCCTCCCTTGACAACCTTGAGAAGCTATTTCTAAGGAGCACCTTTCCCAGCCTCCCTCTCCCTTTAGATGATTTGGGGGTTGTTAGTAGCGATCGAGGTCTGTTAAATCTTCCTAGCTTATTTTATGGCCTCAGGATTAGAGAGCTCCCTCGGGTTTCTCTGGGTTTTCATTTCAGCCCCAGCTTAATCCAAGTGGGGTAAATTGGTTGTGATGGGAAGCAGGGGTTGATCATCTCAGATTTCCACTTTCTACTTCTAAAGACAGCTGTCCATCGGGAACATTTCAGATAAGATTCACTGCTAGGTCCCAACCAACTGGATGCATTTCTAGGCACCTCCCAGAAAGAAAATATTGGCTGGTCAAATGCCTTTTTGTATTGGTTCTGGTGTCTCCAGTTCAAATGAGTTTCTTATACATTTTAGAACCACTTCTCCAACCCTTTATCTCAGGAGCAATAAAAAACAAAGACACGAGAACATCTTTTTATCATTCCATGAAGTATTGCATCTATCTCACACCTGCCATGAGCCTTCCTATGTAGGAAGGACTCTGGTTTTCTTTAAAGTGATGTAACCAAAATAGAAATAGATACAGATTGGGGAATCTCATTAACATTTACTGGCAAACATACCGGTTAGAATAGTTAGATATGGATGTCAAGTACACATGGCTGTGGTGTCCAGGAATGTAACTGAAGGGTGAGAGAGCATAGCGCAGTAATTAAGGTCATGGCCTCTGCCAGCAGGGTTCAAATTCTGCATTAGCTGTGGGTTCCTTTAGTACATTGCTTAGTCCCTCTTTGCCTGTTTTCTTACCTGGAACATGGGGATATGTTTCATCCACTACCTCCAAGGGTTGTCACAGTTGTGAGCCAATCCACATAGTAATTCGGACAGTAGAGCCTGGCATGTAAAAGGCACGAGAATGTTTTCAGCATGAAGTCGTCCCAGTGGAGACTGTTGCTGACAGAGTGTAGTAGTCTGAAGAGGTGGCTGCTAATCAAATCCAGCTGATGGCGCTACACCAGAGTGCAGATTCAGCTTGCCCAAGCTTCTGCTTTGCAAGAAAAGTGGTAATAAGGAGGAAGGGGAGAAAATCAAACCTCCTGGTTTTAAAATATTGGCAATTAATTCAAATAAATAACTGTACTGGCCAAAGAAATTATATCCATGGATGCATGGATTGCACATGGCCCCTGGGCCACCGTCTTGCCACCTTCCTGTTAGAACAGCCCACTTTGACTTTATTTATTGCTGCTTCAACAAAGTATTGAGAGGCAACAAGGTTTCATGGCTCCAAGTGTAACTATGGGCTCTGGAGTCAGATTCTGGAGTTTAAGTTCTAGATTTCTCACTTTCTAGCTGCGACTTCAGGTCTCTGAGCTTCAGTTTTCTCTTCTCTAAAATAAGAGATATAAGACCCCAGGCTGACCCTCTATCCACTGAGCCAAACCAACTAGTATAGTTTGATATCAGGTAACATGATTCCACCAACTTTATTTTTTTCTTTCTCTAAATTGCTGAGGCTATTATGGGTCTTTAATATAAATTTTTAGAATATTCTTTCTAGTTCTTTGATAGGAATTGCATTGAATCTGTCAGTTATTTTGGGTAGTATGGACATTTTAATGATGTTAATTCTTCCTATCCATGAACATGGTATATACTTCCACTTATTTGTATCTTCTTCAATTTCTTTCTTCATTGTCTTATAGTATTCTGAGTACAGGTCTTTTACATCTTTGATTTAATGTATTCCTAGGTATTTTTTATGCAAAGTATAAATGGAATTGTTTTCTTAGTTTGCCTTTCTGATAGTACATTATTGGTGTATAAAAATTCAACTGGTTTCTGGCTATTTATTTTCTATAGTGCTACTTTACTGAATTCATTTATCCATTCTAGTAGTTTTTTAGTGAAATCTTAGGGTTCTTTATATACAGTATCATGTCATCTAAAAATAATGACAGTTTTACTTCTTCTTTTTCAATTTGGATTCCTTTTATTTCTTCTTCTTGCCTGATTGCTATGGCTAGGACTTCCAGTAATGTTGAATAAGAGTGGTGAAAGCTGATGGTCCTGTCTTGTTGCCAATTTTAAAGGAAATGCTGTAGTTTTTGCCCATTGTCTCTGTCCTGGAAAGAGTCAATACCCAAAGGAAAATAGTGGTATTGATACCAAAAATGGGGGAGGGGATGTTGGACTGGGCTTGGAGATTTGATCTTCTCTCCTTCCATACAGACCTTGCCCACGTGTCCTGTCCAGCCAGCCTCCCACGGCCATGGCAGCCTACGGTCAGACACAATACAGCACGGGGATCCAGCAGGCCACCCCCTACACAGCTTACCCACCTCCGGCACAAGCCTATGGGATACCTTCTTACAGTGAGTACCAGCCAAAGCCCTTACTTCCTGGTGGGGCCCTAATATCATGGTCTTTCTTCCATCCTATTGCCTCAGTTAAATGCAGAATCAGAAGTGATTCCAGCCTGATTTTGTATTAGAGATAGAAAAGGACAGGCACATTAAATATGGTTCAAGTTGTAAAGACTATATCGAGGCCTCTTTTGATTGCTAGAATAAGAAACTTAACACAAGCCGGCTTAGGGGCAAATGTAAATTTAATGATTAACACACTGAGGTCTGAGATTAGAAATGGCTAAATCCCGGTGCTCAAATGGTGTCAGGAAGAATACATCTCACTCTATATTCAGATGTTTTCCCCTGAGTTGGTTTTCCTCCCACATAGAGTCTTCTGTGGCAGCAGAGATGGTGCCTGTCAACTCTGAGTTTGCATCCTTTCAGCTCAGCGCTCCCAGTGGAAGGAGAACTCATCTTTCCCAGTAGTTCCACCAGAATCCCATATTGAACCTCACTGGCCCAAACTGGGTTATATGATAGGGCAAGAAGGTTGGGGTGCGAGAGATAAGGAGGCTGAAGCCTATGGATTGGACAAGTGAGAGGGATGGTTCTCTTAAAAGAAAGCACAGTGATGATGTCAAAAGGAGAACTGATTGCTGGGAAGGCAAAATCAACAGAGCTACACACCTTCACTGTCAGAACCTTACTGCTAAGAACTAGAGACTCAGTAAACCAGGCCCACCATCCACTGCTCACCTGTCTGCAGTGGCCAGGGTGCTCCAGAGTAACAGAACCAATGGAATGGAAATAGTTGGGTCAATGGATAGATAGATAGATAGATAGATAGATAGATAGATAGATAGTTCCAAGATCTGCAATTAGCAAGCTGGGGAGCCAGGAGAGCGGTAATGCCATGATATGAATGCATGGTATAAAGGAAGAATAATTTAGGCTACAGGGCCATGCAGCCCTTTTAGATGAGGAGCTGAGTACTGAGAGATGAGCGTGAGCAAGCTCAGGAGGGAGAGCGTCCAGGCAGAGGGGACCAAAGTGGGAAGGCCTGGGATAGGAAGACATCTGGCAAGTCTAAGAAGCCCAGTCAGCTGGAATATAGTGGGGAATAAGGTGAGCAGAGCCCAAGAGGCCTGGGAAAGATTTGGGATTTTATTACAAGTAAAACAGGAACTCTCATTGGCAGGTGTATAAGCTGAGGGCTGTGGGGTACATTCTGGGTACTTTCCAGGTCACTTAGCTGCTATGGGGATGTTGGATTGCAGGGAAGCAGAGGAGAAACAGGCAGGCCAAGGAGAGACTATAACAGGAAGGAATGGGGTGGTGGTGGGAGCCCAGGACAGGGAAATACACACAGACATAGGCAGATTCAAGAGCAGTCCTAGAGGTGGCAGTGACAAGTCCTGTGGGCATCGGGTCAGGCATTGGTAATGGTCAGCATGGTTGAGCGGCTGCCAACCACAGTTCTCAGTGCTATGTGTCCACTAATTCCTTAACCCTACAAGGAAGGTCCTACCATTATCCTCTTTTGAGGGATAAATAGTGGGAGCTCAGAGAGGGCAAATAACTCCCAAGGTGACCCAGGTC
>PVJN01028270.1:0-27363 GCA_004026805.1 Lasiurus borealis | reverse complement strand
CCACAAGATTTTGAAAGTGATCTGGTTGGTATCTCAGGGACGGCTGTAGCTGTGGCTGTGGCTGGCGGGGTGCGGGGCGGGCAGGGGAGGCGGGCGGCAATGAATCAGCGGGGCGAGGGCCGTGGTGCTCCAGGGCAAGTGGGGGTCAGAGCTCTAATCTGCACTGACAGTAACTGGACTTGGTACATACCACGGGGCGGGAGAGGAGCGGGGTTGCAGCCGGGTGATCCAGGATTGTGAGATTTGGTTGGTTGCCTCTCAGGCTGCAGGATCCCCATGTGGTCCTGGCACGCATCTCTGTTATCATGCTTACGGCTTTGTGTGACAGTTACCATTATTATTTCTGTTTTAAGAAAAAAAATATTTTAATATATTTTATTGATTTTTTTACAGAGAGGAAGGGAGAGAGATAGTTAGAAATATCTATGAGAGAGAGACATCGATCAGCTGCCTCCTGCACACCCCCTACTGGGGATGTGCCCGCCACCAAGGTACATGCTCTTGACCAGGAATCGAACCTGGGACCCCTCAGTCCGCAGGCCGACCCTCTCCACTGAGCCAAACCGGTTTCAGCAAGAAAAATATTTTTATTAATTTTGAGAGAGAGAGAAACATGGATGCGAGATCAGCTGCCTCCCATGCACACCCGACCGGGGATGGAGCCCGCAACCCAGGCAGGTACCCTGACTGGGAATCGAACCGGCAACCTTCCCAGCCTGTAGGGCATATTGGGAATGATTGGGAGCATGCTGACTCTGTCATGTTCGAGACAAGGAGTAGCTTGCTGAATTTGGGGCCAAAGTGCTGTTTTTACACAGAAGAGAGTTAGCTCGTTATTAACATCAAAGATGATGGTTCTATCTCCTCCCAAAAGACAGGCACGCTCGAAGCTAATTTCCGGTCTCTCTGTTTGTCTCTCTGTTTCCAGGGATGCTGCCCCTGGCTCACTGCGATCTTCCGTCTGAAGTGAGTACAGCGTGGGCAGGGTGTGTGTGTGTGTGAATATATGGCCAATCTGGAGGGAACAGCTCAGGTTCAAAGCCGTACGCGGGGGCTGAGCATAAAGGAGTCCCAGGCAGTTCCTGCACCAGCCGCGTGAAGCTGCTGCTGAGCTGCGGGCAGGAATCCTATCTCCTCGGTACTTCAGGAGTATCTAGGTGGGTGGGAACTCTTCTAGACGCTTCCACGTGTCTTTAAAACCGGTGAAAAGTGGAGAACAAGGGACCGCTCGGTGCGGTCAGTTCATTGGGTTAAAAGTGTTCATTTTTTTCCCCAAAAAAACTTGGAGCCTGTGGCGAGAAATCCTAAAAGAGGAGCCAGGCGGTCTGAGCGGGCCAGTCACCTCTAGTGCGGTGGACGGGGCTGGGCTGTGGGTCTGGGGGCCCCCTGTGGCCATCCGGTTGCTGTAAGGCGCACGTTAGCGGAAACAGCACCAAGAATGAGGAAACAGAGCCGTCATCACACACACATATTTTATATATATTTTATTGGTTTGTTACAGAGAGGAAGGGAGAGGGATGGAGAGCTAGAAACATCGATGAGAGAAACATCCATCAGCTGCCTCTTGCACGCCCCCTACTGGGGATGTGCCCGCCACCAAGGTACATGCCCTTGACCGGAATCGAACCTGGGACCGCAGAATGGTATATATTTTATTGATTTCAGAGAGGAAGGAAGAGAAGGAAAGAGGAAGAGAAACATCCATGATGAGAGAGAATCATGGATCGGCTGCCTCCTGCATGCCCCCCTACTGGGGATGGAGCCCACAACCCAGGCATGGGCCCTGATGGGAACCGAACCCGGGACCCTGCCGTCCACAGGTGACGCTCTATCCGCTGAGCCACACAGGCTGGGCCATGCAGCTTTTCCGTACCCGTTTCCTGCTGTGCTGAGAAACGGGGGTGCAATGAGAATCTCCCTCGAGGGAAGGGCAGACGGGGATAAGGGAGACCCCTCCATGCAAGACCCCGCTGGCCGGCCGGGGGCTGCAGCTCATCGGGGTGCCCTGCCTGTGTCTTGAGCAGCGACGACCAGATCCTGGAGTGGTGCGGGGAGGACGCCATCCACTACCTGTCCTTCCAGAGGCACATCATCTTCCTGCTGGCCGTGGTCAGCGTCCTGTCCCTGTGCGTCATCCTGCCCGTCAACCTCTCGGGCAACCTGCTGGGTAACTGTTCTTCTTTTTAAAAAAAATATATTTTATTGATTTTTTACAGAGAGGAAGGGAGAGGGATAGAGAGCTAGAAACATCGATGAGAGAGAGAGACATGGATCAGCTGCCTTCTGCACGCCCCTTACTAGGGATGTGCCCCCAACCAAGGTACATGCCCTTGACCGGAATCGAACCTGGGACCCTTGAGTCTGCAGGCTGACGCTCTATCCACTGAACCAAACTGGTTTCAGCCCGAGATTCTATTTCTATTTTTTTTTAATATATTTTATTGATTTTTTACAGAGAGGAAGGGATAGAGAGTTAGAAACATCCATGAGAGAGAAACATCGATCAGCTGCCTCCTGCACGCCTCCTACTGGGGATGTGCCCACAACCAAGATCCATGCCCTTGACCGGAATCGAACCTGGGACCTTTCAGTCCGCAGGCTGGCTCTCTATCCACTGTGCCAAACGGGTTTCGGCCCAGGATTCTATGTCTAAGCGTCTGCCGGGAGCTAGCTCCCCAAATGCCCCCATGACCCCACTCCTTACACCCCGCGATCCCCAGCCCTGGTTCTGGGAGCGGGTAACGATGGATCTCAAGTTCCCGAGAAGTGTCCCTAAAACCTCAAAGCAAGGCAAATGCAGGTTGAAACTTGACCCCCGTGAGGGGTTAAAAGTTGTCGGGGGTGGGGGGACCTCTGGGGCTGACGCAGAGCCTTGGGGTGACCGGGAAGCTGGATGGCTGGCCCCTCCTCCCACCGCCCCCCCGGGGCCGGCTGTGCCCCTCCCACCCGGCGGCCCTGGCGCTGAGTCCCTGTGCTTTTCCGCAGAGAAGGACGCCTACAGCTTTGGGAGGACGACCATAGCCAACCTGCAGACAGAGTGAGTCGGGGTGCCCAGGTCTGGGGGTGCTGATGGGGGAGCCCCACATGGGTGGACCGATGCCCCGAAGCCCCCTGGCAGCCAGCGTGCGGCTGGGCTCTGGGCACGGACACCCCATGAGCAGCCGCTGTTTTGGGGGGCTGTAGGAAACCAGGGGGGCCCCCTGTGTCTGGGGCTCACTTGCCAGGAAGGGGCTCTCTTGAAGGGGGGCAGGCTGCCCAGCCTCTGGCGACAGAGTGGCTGTCCCTCAGCTCAGGGCCCTCAGGGAGCCCGGCCCCTGGCCCCCCGCCTGGCCTGGGGTCCCCCCCACTGATGGCAGGCGGTGTCCCCGCAGCAATGACCTGCTCTGGCTGCACACGGTCTTCGCCGTCATCTACCTGTTCCTCACCCTGGGCTTCATGCGGCACCACACCCAGTCCATCAAGTACAAGGACGAGAGCCTGGTGAGCGGGGGTGGGTGCGGATGAGGGTGCAGGGGCGGGGAGGGGATGCAGAGAGGAATGGCACCCCTGGCTCCGTCCCCCGGCATGACAGCAGGGGACGTCAGGAGGGTCCTCTGGAACCCGGCTTGCATGTTGGAACTCAAAGTTGACTTTGTCTTTTTTCTTTAAAAAAAAAAAATATATATATATATATATTTTATTGATTTGTTACAGAGAAGAAAGGAGAGGGAGGGAGAGCTAGAAACAGCAATGAGAGAGAGACATCGATCAGCTGCCTCTTGCACACCCCCCACTGGGGATGTGCCCGTAACCAAGGTACATGCCCCCGACCAGAATTGAACCTGGGACCCTTGAATCTAAAGGCTGGTGCTTTGTCCACTGAGCCAAACCAGTTAGGACTTGTTTTATAATATATATTTTTTATTGATTTTTTTTTTTTAAGAGGAAGGGAGAGGGATAGAGAGTTAGGAACATCAACCAGCTGCCTCTTGCGCACCCCCTACTGGGGATGTGACCACAACCACAGTACATGCCTTGACAGGAATTGAACCTGGGTCCCTTCAGTCTGCAAGCCGACGCTCCATCCACTGAACCAAACTGATTTTGACTGTTTTTTATTGTGTGTTTTTTTTAATCATCATCTGAGGATATGTGTGTTGATTTGTTGTTGTTAATCTTCACCTGATTTTGCCATTGACTTTTAGAGTGGAGGGGGGCGGGAGGGAGGGAAGGAGGGAGAGAGAGAGAGAGAGAGAGAGAGAGAGAAAGGGAGGAACATCAATGTGAGAGAGACACATCGATGGGTTGCTTCCCGCACGTGTCCTGTCCAGGCCCGGGGATCCAGCCTGACACCTGGGCATGCACCCTGGACTGGAATTGGACCTGGGACCCTTCAGTCCTCGGGCGGATGCTCTGTCCACTGAGCCAATTTGGCTAGGGCATTTATTGATTTTTTTTTAGAAAGAGAGAGAGAAACAGAAACAGGAATGTGAGAGAGAAACACTGATTGGTTGCCTCTCATACAACGAACCCCCGACCTGGGATCAAACCCACAGCAGGGCCATGTGCCTGACTTAGAATCGAACCCACTGCCTTTTGGTGCCCAGGACGATGCTCCAACCAACGGAACCTGCCCCCCCTCACCCTCCCCACCCCTGGCCAGGGCCTGGTATTACTTTCCCACCTTGATTCCTGGATAGGATGTTTGAGGATTTAGGGTGTAAGGGCCAGCCGGCCCTTAGATTGGTGGGTGTGAACTTGCAGTTACAACTCTGAACACGATTCCGTTCCGGGGACTCAGTTGCAGGCTGGGCCTCCGCTGATCTGCTGTGTGGCCCCCTCTGAGTCCCCCCGCCCCACCCCACCCGGGTTCTCTCTCGTCCTCAGGTCCCGAGTTGTGCCAGGGAGGCGGTGGCCAGGGAGGCGGGTAGCGTTGCTTGGGAAATGCTCTGGGAGTAGCTGGGGGGACGGGGAGCCGCCCTTCCCAGGCTCTGCCGAGCCAGGAGGAGCCCCGGGTCCCGGCCATGGTGCATCCCATTGACCGTTCTCTCCGTGCTCCTCTGGCAGGTGAGGCGGACGCTGTTCATCACAGGCCTCCCCAGACTCGCCACGAAGGACGCCGTGGAGAGCCACTTCCGGTGAGCAGGGCCGGCCGAGGGAGAGCGAGCCCTTCCTGTGTCTTCCACGGGGCGCTGGGGGCGGGGGGGGGGGAACGTGACCCCGCCATGGGAGCACCGCAGGCTGCCTTGCGCTGGCTGAGCTGGTGCTGGCAGAGGAGGACCAAGGCCTCCGCTGGCCCGGGATGGGCGGCGAGATTGCTCTGCGGCCCTTGGAGACAAGGGGTCCCGCCTGCCTGCCGGGGGTTCCCTTAAAATGCCATCCTTTGCCTCCGGCCCGCCTGGGCGCAGGGACGCGTATCCCACGTGCGAGGTGGTGGAGGTGCAGCTGTGCTACAACGTGGCCAAGCTGATCTACCTGTGCAAGGAGAGGTACGTGCCTGCGTGTGCACGCGCGTGTGTGTGTGTGTAAGTGGGTGTACATGCATGGGGAAGCGATTATGTGCACGTGTGTGTGCATGTGTGTGTGTGTGTATGTGTGTGTGTGTAGGTGGGCATACATGCACGGGGAAGCAGGTGTGTGCAGGTGAGCTGGTGTGCATGCATGTGTGTGTTTCTGGGGGTGGGGGGAAGCAGGCATGCTCAGATGAGCTGGCCAGCGAGGGTGAGCAGGTGTGCGTGCACGGGGAAGTGGGTGTGCACGGGTGAGCAGGTGTGCATGCAGGTGTGTATGTGTGTAAGTGGGCGTGCATGCACCCGGAAGCAGGTGTGAGCTGGTGAGCGGGTATGCATGCACGTGTGTGTGCGGGAAGCAAGCATGCACAGATGGCTGGCCAGCGCGGGTGAGCAGGTGTGCATGCCCGGGGAAGTGGGTGTGCACGAGTGAGCGGGCATGTGTGTGTGTGTGTGTGTGTGTGTGTGAGCAGGCGTGCATGTGTGACCTGGCCTGCATGGGTGAGGGGCCTGCGCCTTCTGACCCTTCCCCCGGAGATGCACACCCTCCTTCCTGGATGGCCTCCAGCTTGTCCAGAGGCTGGGCTCCCGCTCTGGTGCCGGAGGGTTGAGTGAGGCTGCGGGGTCCGTGCTGCTGGCCTCTGAGTCTGAGCACCCACCCCCCGCACCTCCACCATAGCCTGAGCTCCTCCCCCACAGCCTGAGCCCCTCACCACCCCCACCCGCAGGAAGAAGACGGAGAAGAGCCTGACCTACTACACGAACCTGCAGGTGAAGACGGGCCAGCGCACCCTCATCAACCCCAAGCCCTGCGGCCAGTTCTGCTGCTTCGAGGTGCAGGGCTGTGAGCGGGTGAGCCCCCTCCTCCCCCCCCTCCAGGCTGGGCGTGGGCGCGGGGTCCCCCGCCCTCCGCCCGGGCTCCCACCTCACACCCAGGGCCGTGTGCTCGGCAGGAGGACGCCATCTCGTACTACGCGGGCCGGAAGGACCGGCTGATGGAGCGGATCGCCGAGGAGGAGGCCAGGGTGCAGTTCCAGCCGCTGGGCATGGCCTTCGTCACCTTCCAGGAGAAGTCCATGGCCACCTAGTGAGTGCCCGCCCGCCCTCCCGGCGGCCCCAGCCCCCGCTCAGGTGCCCCGCTGACCCTCGGGGGGAGAGGTGATCCCGCCGGGTCACATCGCTAGGGTCTGCCGGGGGCGTGTCCATCTGCCTCCCAGGGATGGCTGGGGAGGCACCACCACACTTACCCTCCCCCGGGGAGCCAGCCTGGTGTCGGTGGGACTTGGGGTCCGGTGACTCCAGTGGGGACCCTCTCAGGGATGTGGCCTTACCCGGCAGCGGGGCTCCCACCAGCTGCCCCCAGGGTCCATGGGTTCTGTGTCCCAGCATCCTGCCAGGGGGACGGATGCCACCCTCCTTCAGACAGCCACTCCGCACCCCAGATCCTGCGTCTGTGCATGGGCTCCCCATCTTCCTACACATGGGCACTCGGGGCGCTCTCTGCTGCAGGCAGCCTGGCCCTGGGGAGGGGGTGTGCAGAACGCACCTCCTTCTGTCTGCCTGCAGTCTGGCTCATAAGGCGCACCCGTGTCTGGGGCCTCGGTGTCTCTGAGCCTTGGGGTCAAGAGATGGGCACTGTATGGGAGACAGAGGGGGAAAGAGTAGGAGCTGGTGAGGGTTGGGGTGGTGTCCGAGGGAGGGAAATCTTGGCTCGGAATGGGAGCATGTACCGGGGTCTGATAGTGACTCTGGGACCTGGGGAGAAGGTGAGAGTCTTGAAGGGCGAAGCCCCTGGCAGCAGGATCCCGGCGGGAGGTGGAGGGGGGCAGTGCAAACAGCATGGAAGCCGGAGCCAGACAGAGGGGGCCTAGAACCTGATCCGAGAGCCTCAGTTTCCTTTTCTGTAAAATGGGAATAATAATCCCAGGCTTGCAGGGCTGTTCTGAGGATTAAACAAAACCCTCCACATAGCGGGCCACGCATATTGTCTCTCTCATAGCATCTACACTAATAAAAGAGAAAGATGCAAATGGACCATACCTTCATGACTCCCACCAGCCAATCAGGAGTGAGCATGCAAATTAACCCAGCAAAGATGGCAGATTAATTTGCATACGCAGGCACCAAGTGGCCAGCGGGGTGGGACGCAGGTGTTCTGCATCGCCCCAGCTGCTCCAAGCCTCTGAGCAGCATGGGAAGGTGGAAAGGCATCTCTGGGCCGGTGCCAGCAGCCAGGGGGAGGAAGGCCCATTCTTGCATGAATCTTCATGCACCGGGCCTCTAGTTAATTATAATAATAAATCCATAGTAATAAAGCCAGGGTCCTGCATTAAGTATAATAAATCCATAGCAATAAAGCCAAGTCCCATTCTCTCTCGGCCCCGTGTGCTGGACGTGTGCCGGGCCCCAGGTGATCTGAACCCTGGCATGTCTGCCTTCCCTGCAGCATCCTGAAAGACTTCAACGCCTGCAAGTGCCAGGGCCTGCGGTGCAAAGGGGAGCCCCAGCCGTCCTCCTGCAGCAGAGAGCTCTGCATCTCCCAGTGGACAGTCACCTTCGCCGCCTACCCCGAGGACATTTGCTGGTGAGCCCCAGGCCGCCAGGGCCACATTCCCGTGCTCAGGAGCCACACGTGTCTCCTGGCTCCTGTCTCAGAGATCTGAGGTCAAGTGTCACCTGCCTAGGGGCACGATAAAAGAGTAAAACAAACAAACAAAGAAGTGGAAATTAATTTTTGTAATAGTATCTATCTCTCTATAGATATTAACATATTGCCGAACCCAGTTTGGCTCAGTGGATGGAGCGTGGGCCTGTGGACTGAAAGGTCCCAGGTTTGATTCCGGTCAAGGACACGTACCTTGGTTGCGGGCACATCCCCAGTGGGGGGTGTGCAAGAGGCAGCTGATTGATGCTTCTCTCTCATCGATTTTTTCTTTTAATATTTTTGTGAGTTCATCTTTTTGTTAAAATATGTTTTATTGATTTTTTTACAGAGAGGAAGGGAGAGGGCTAGAGAGTTAGAAACATCAATGAGAAAGAAACATCGATCAGCTGCCTCCTGCACGCCCGCTACTGAAAATGTGCCCACAACCAAAGTACATGCCCTTGACCGGAATCAAACCTGGGACCTTTCAGTATGCAGGCCGACGCTCTATCCACTGAGCCAAACAGGTTTCTGCTCTCATCGATGTTTTTAACTCTCTGTCCCTCTCCTTTCCTTTCTTTAAAAAATTCAATAAAATATATAAAATTCTATATATTTATAGATACTAAAATATCATTTCGACAGCAGAGAATAACTAGTATTTCCTCTGAGCTCTGAAGGCCCCAACCTTTGACCTTCCGGTGGTGAAGGTCAGTGCAGAGACCTCGTCTGCACGCCCAGGTCGGAATGAGCCCTACGCCGGAGCCGGGGCTTGACTCACTTGGGCGCTCTGACTGCCCTGTGCCCTGTGTGCATGGGCGCTGTTGGTAGGGCTGGTGGCCGGGCCCCAGGGTGAGCCTCAGGGCCCGTGTCCTCTCCCCCGTAGGAAGAACCTCTCTGTCCAGGGCATCCGCTGGTGGCTCCAGTGGCTGGGCATCAACTTCGTCCTCTTCGTGGTGCTGTTCTTCCTGACCACTCCCTCCATCATCCTCTCCACCATGGACAAGTTCAACGTCACCAAACCCATCCACGCGCTGAACGTGAGTCGTGGCCCTTCTGCGAGGCCCATCCCAGGAGGCAGCGGGTGGCAGGGGGCGGGAAAGGGTAGGACCAGGAGATGTGGGGGACGGTGCACCAGGATGTCATTCACTCAGCCCATGTCTGTGCTATTTTTAAAAGAAATAAGTTTTTTTGTATCAAGGAGTAATTGATGTATATATAATCATGCCTGCGTTTTTAGCTCTAAGCAGACATGGCCACATGGAGTACAATGTCTTCTAGTAATGTACACACTTTAGGTACCGTATTTTCTGGCGTATGAGACGACTTTTTCACCCAGGAAAATCTCAAAAGTCGGGGGTTCGTCTGATAAGCCAGGTGTCATCTTATGGAGCGGGTATATCCCAAACTCTATATTTTAACTGGAAAAGTTGGGGGTCGTCTTATACGCCCAGTTGTCTTATACGCTGGGAAATACAGTACATATATTCATTATATAGGCCAATACAGGCTGCTGTTGTGCCTTGTGATGAAGCCCCTATCCCAGTGGTCGGCAAACTCATTTGTCAACAGAGCGGCCAACCAAGGCTTGCGAGCCGCAGTTTGCCGACCACTGAGCTAGGGCATGGCCCTGACCTTGGTCGTGCCCTCTTCCCATGTCATTGTTACTGGTTTTCTATAGGGAAGGGAGAAGGTTATCTATCTGGTCAGAAAGACACCGGGAATTGAATTATGTGTGAAATTGCTGGCTTGTCCGTTCAGTCCACAGAGGGGGCCACATCCCCTGTACCAGGCACAGCGTTGGTTCTGGGGGGCAGAGAGGACCAAACCCCAGTCTCAGGGGTTCACTGAGACGCTCTGCCAGTAGGAACAGGTGCCCTCACGGTCTCACGCCCGCCCCTCACCCCCCGCCTGCCGTGGGCCTTGTGTTTCAGGACCCAATCATCAGCCAGTTCTTCCCGACGCTGCTCCTGTGGTCCTTCTCCGCTCTGCTGCCATCCATCGTCTACTACTCCACGCTGCTGGAGTCTCACTGGACCAAGTGAGTGTGGGGGCGCTGGCCCCGGGCCCGGGGGCAGCGGGCACCCGGCTTCCTGGGGACCCCGGGGACATGGGGCCCGGGAGTGCTCACGCCGGACTTCCTGCAGGTCTGGGGAAAACCGGATCATGGTGACCAAGGTCTACATCTTCCTGATCTTCATGGTGCTGATTCTGCCCTCCCTCGGCCTCACCAGGTACACGCGGCCACCTCCCGCTCTCCGTTCAGAACCAGGGTTGTAGCTGGAGAGGACTGTCCCCCGGAGAATGGAAACTTTTTAAGTTTCAGCCTGTCACATCCACGTGGAGGGGAAATTGTGCCGCCCATTGATTCTCCCGGGGATAGGATCTCTCTCAGTTTGAAAACAGATTTATCCTGGGGGTTGTCCACTCAGGGGGAGGGTCTGACCCTGGCGTGGTTTCTCCATGGGCAGGAAGTTTCTGGTACAGTAGTAGGCCCTGCTATGTCACACAGCAGTAAGCAGCAATTTATTATTTGTTTACTTAAATATATTTATTGAGTTTTTACAGAAAGGAAGAGGGATAGAGAGTTAGAATTAATGAGAGACATTGATCAGCCGCCTCCTGCACGCCCCCTACTGGGGATGTGCCCACAACCAAGATACATGCCCTTGACCGGAATGGAACCTGGGACCCTTCAGTCCTCAGGCTGATGCTCTATCCACTGAGCCATAGCGGTTTGGGGGCGTTTTAAAGGATGAATGTGGGTCTGGAGAGGCGGCCTGCTTTTAGAAGAAGAAAAGGGACAGGAGGCAGTGGGAAGTCGGTTCTGACAGTGGGGGGTCCGTTTGCCTTTCAGCCTGGACTTCTTCTTCCGGTGGCTCTTTGACAAATCCTCCCCGGACACGTCTATCAGGCTGGAGTGAGTACTGGCCGCCGGGAGGTGATGGAGCCACGGGGCTCGGGCTGCCCCGTGGGGAGGGGTCCCCGTTTCGGAACAGGCCACTTCCTCCCAGGGACCACAGGGCCTGGGCCTTCCCCCCACTCCCTGGCCCCGGCCCTGCTGGGGAGGGGGGGGGCAGAGCCTTCGTCCACTTCAGGGGAGCTGGCCCCTTTTGTGGGTGCAAAACGCATGGTGTCCTTTTTAGGCCGAGACTCAGCCAGTCACAGCCGCGCTTGGTCTCTGGAACTGATTTACCAAGACCTGAGCCGCTGGGCGCCGTGGTACCGGGGGTGGGGGTGGGGGCAGGAGGGCGAGTAATCATGAACGCTGCAGCCAGCACGGCTGTCTGGCCTGTGGGTTGTCTCGGCCGGGAGATGGGAGCTCAGCTTATGTCCGCTGGGGGTCCTGGTTGGTATTTTCGGCACGCACCACACCCACCTCGCAGTCACACTTGCTCTGTCAGAAGGCACGAGGGCTGCCGGCTGGGTCCTGGGTCACCGTCACAGCTATTGGGAGGGGTGGTGTCGTTGTCCCCATTTTACGGATGAGGAGACGGAGGCCCCACGATGTGGAATGACTCCCCAAGGCCGCCCAGTGAGTGAGGAGATGGGGCAGGGGCTTGGTTCCTCTCTCAGCGCCTGGCACAGCGCCTGGCACCCACAGGCGCTGCACATGCACCTGCCAGAGGGGCTGCGGGTCCCGGCTCCTCTGACTCAGTCCCCCCCTCCACCCCCCTCCCGCCCCGGTCCCCAGGTGCGTCTTCCTGCCGGACCAGGGCGCCTTCTTCGTGAACTACGTCATCGCCTCGGCCTTCATCGGCACTGGCATGGAGCTGCTGCGGCTGCCGGGCCTCATCCTCTACACCTTCCGCATGGTCATGGCCAAGACGGCCGCCGACCGCAGGAACGTCAAGCAGGTGCGTGCGGGCCGGCGCAGAGGGCGGCTCTGGTCTCCCCCCCATATTTCCCCAGCTTCCCCCCTCGGGCACGTCCCCAGCCGCCCTGCTCAGTGCTGGGCACATAGCCATGTGCTTTTCACCAGGGGCACAGGGCCGCTGTGGGGTGGAGGGCGAGGGCCTGGTTGCCAGTGGCAGGTCCTCCTAAACCTCCGGCCTCTCTGACTCGCCGGCTGGAGGAGAGAGTGTGGATTTTTACATTAAAATTATTTTTTTTAATTGATTTCAGAGAGGAAGGGAGAGGGAGGGAGAGAGAAACATCTCTGATGAGAGAACCATTGATCAGCTGCCTCCTGCATGCCCCCTACTGGGGGTCGAGCCCATAACCCAGGCATGGGCCCTTGACTGGAGTCGAACCCGGGACCCTTCAGTCTGAAGAACGACACTCTATCCACTGAGCCACACCAGCTAGAGCTGGATTTTCACAATTTAACCAGTCTTACACACACACACACCTCTAATATCAGCATGTCGCCCATTTGGGGGCATCCATGTGCACAAACCCTTAAGATGATCACAGTTGTCTAAGGCATCTGGGGCATGTGGCACTGTCCCCTACACGGATAATGTGGGTTCTCTCTTTTTTTTTTTTAATATATTTTATTGATTTTTTTACAGAGAGGAAGGGAGAGGGGGAGTTAGAAACATCGATGAGAGAGAGAGACATCGATCAGCTGCCTCCTGCACACCTCCTTCTGGGGATGTGCCACAGCCAAGGTACCTGCCCTTGACCGGAATCAAACCTGGGACCTTCCAGTCAGCAGGCCGACGCTCTATCCACTGAGCCACACTGGTCAGGGCACGTGGGTTCTTTTATTATCCTTTGCTGCGTGGGCTCCCCGAGAGGACAGTCAGCACCCTCTGAGATGGGCCCCGCTGGCACCTTGCCTGGCAGATGCCCTGCCCGAGCCGCAGGCAGGCGAGAAGCCCAGGACGCACACTGGAACGGGCAGAGCTGGCATTGGGTCTGGTGCCAGAGTCCGTTGGGGTCACTGCGCTCCGGGGGCTCCGGGCCTGCTGGGGAGCCGTGATGAAGACACACGTGACACGAGGGAAGCACGGGTCGCTGCACCACGGAGGTCTGGGCGGGCGTGGGGTGAAGCTGCAGGGAGGAACGGACCTCACGCCTGGCCGGCGAGGCTCGGGGGTTGAGCGTCGACCTATGGACCAGGAGGTCACGGTTCAGTTCCCCGTCACAGCACATGCCCAGGGCTGTCGGCTTGATCCCCAGAAGGGGACGTGCAGGAGGCAGCTGATCTATGGTTCTCATCATGGATGTTGTTATCTCAACTCTCCCTTCTCTGAAATCAATAAAAAAATTTTTTTTTAAAAAGGAAAAGGACCTTGAGGTGGGGGAGCTGTGAGTCTCCCATTTCCAAAGGCCTCATCCCATTTGCCCTCACCTCCTGGAGCCATCCGAGCAGCTGGAGGCCCAGCAGGCCTGGCAGCGCCTCACCCCTACCTCCCCCCTCTCTCTCCCCCCCTTCTCTTCCCCCCAGAACCAGGCCTTCGAGTTCGAGTTCGGAGCCATGTACGCGTGGATGCTGTGCGTCTTCACCGTCATCATGGCCTACAGCATCACCTGCCCCATCATTGCGCCGTTCGGTGAGTGGCCCGGAGGCCAGGCCGGGGTGGGTGGGTGGCTGACCCCACCAGGCACCCCCAGACAGCCGTCACGGGGCCTTCTGGAGCCCCACAAGTAGAGAGCCTCTTGAAGCCACAGGAGCCACAGTGACACCAAATTTAATTCACATCTCCTGGATTCCTTCCCCTGGCCTTCCAAACTGCGGCCTCACTCAGTGCTTCTCCTGGTCGGAGCTTCTCCACCAGCCGACCACTCTTATTTAAATATATATATATATATATGTTTTTATTGATTTTGGAGAGAAGAAGGGAGAAGGAGAAACATCAATGATGGAGAAATCATTGATCGGCTGCTTCTTGCAACCTGGGCATGAGCCCTGACCAGGAATTGAACCAGTGACCTCCTGGTTCCTAAGTGGATGCTCAACCACTGAACCACAACTGCTGGGCTGACCTCTCTATTGCCGGTCGATTCTTGAACACACCAAGGCAGTAATGATCGAGGTTCTCCTGGGTGCTGTCCCCCTGGCAGTCACCTTCACCCTCCCCAGGGGTGACCACACCATCCGACAAGCCAGGTCCCCCTCACAGACGAAGCACTTGATACTTGTCTGTGGGGTGGAGTCAGGATTCGAACGTGGAACGGTTCGACTTTAAAGGCCAGGTGTCTGGCAACTAAAATAAAACACCAGGAACTGGCCGACAGGGGGAAGACTCTACAACAGTGGTTCTCAACCTTCCTAAGGCCGACCCTTGCATACAGTTCCTCATGTGGTGATGACCCCCAACCATGAAATTTTGCTACTGTGATGCATCGTGATGTAAATATCTGCATTTTCCGGTGGTCTTAGGCGACCCCTGTGAAAGGGTCGGTCGACCCCCAAAGCGTTGCGACCCACAGGTTAAGAACCACTGCTCTAGAAGGAAACTCAGCACCCAAGAGACTGTTGGCAGTGAGAGTGGAGGCTGGGGCGTAGGAGGAAGTGGGGTTTTCCCTGTTTGCTCTCTTGTACTGTTTTTAAAGTATAGAATTACTGTCTCTAAACAAAGCAAAACCAGCCCAGCCAGCGTGGCTCAGTGGTTGAGCGATGACCTATGAACCAGGAGGTTACGGTTTGATTTCCTGGTCAGGGCACATGCCTGGGTTGCCAGCTCGATCCCTAGTGTGGGGTGTGCAGGAGGCAGTCGATCCATGATTCTCTCTCATCATGGATATTCCTATCTCTCTGCTCCCTCTCCCTTGCTCTCAGAAATCAATAAAAATATATTTAGGTAAAAGCAGCAAAACCCCCAAATGTTGACGAACCTGACATAAAAGGCGGTGTGATGCCTCTGGGTTAAGACCCTTGAGCATCCATTGGCCGGGGGCAGGAGGTCACTTGGGTGGGAGCAGGAAAGGAGGGTGGGAACATTGAGGGGCCTGGGGGTGCTTAGTGTGAGGGGAGCCTGGCCTCGTAAAGTAGCCTCTTACCCCGAAATGATGCTGGAATTTCAGGGTTCCGTGGGCCCCAAGTCACAGCCCCTTCCCTCCTGGAGTCAGGAACGAGAAGGGGAGAGAAGAGGGAGAAGGGGAGGGGAGGGGGAGAGACCAGAAACACAGGCAGCCAGGATGTGCTTTTGCCCCATCCTGGTTCATGGGGTCACACAGCTGCCCAGCCCCAGCCCCAGTTCAGCCACCCCTGTGGGCACACTGGGACTCCAAACTCACAGCCCCCCCTCTGCAGGCCTCATCTACATCCTGCTCAAGCACATGGTGGACCGGCACAACCTCTACTTCGCCTACCTGCCAACCAAGCTGGAGAAGAGGATCCACTTCGCGGCCGTGAACCAGGCCCTGGCCGCCCCCATCCTGTGCCTCTTCTGGCTCTTCTTCTTCTCCTTCCTGCGCCTGGGTGAGGGCCCTTCCGACCTCATAGTCCCATCTCCACACCAGCCAAGCAAATCCCTGCAGCATCAACCCCGTGGCCAATCAATGTGGCCCCCAGCGAGGGCTGGCTGGTTATCCAATCAGAGTGTGGCATCCAGGGTGAGGGCTGGCTTGTTATCCAATCAGAATGTGGCATCCAAGGTGAGGGCTGGTTGGTTATTCAATCAGAATGTGGGTCCAGGGTGAGGCTGGCGGTTATCCAATCAGAATGTGGCATCCAGGGTGAGGGCTGGCTGGTTATCCAATCAGAATGTGGCATCCAGGGTGAAGGTTGGCTGGGTATCCAATCAGAATGTGGTACCCAGAGTAAGATTGGCTGGGTGTCCAATCAGAATGTGGCACCCGGGGTGAGGGCTGGTTGGGTGCAGCTTGACCCCCTCAAGTAGCCCCCACAAGCTGGGGTGTAACAGGTGCAGGCCGGGTGGACCGCCCCAGGCTGCCTGAGAGAGGGTGCTCCCTTCATCTGCCGGTGGAAGGCTGAGCAGAGGAGCTGGGGAGGAGGGTCCAGAGGGCTCTTTGGCAGTCATGGCCGGGTTCCCTCACCTCACCTGGGGGCGTGCTGGAGGGAAAGCCAACACTTGGGGAAAAGAACAAGGCAGGAGAGGTGTGGGACTCCCCGAGTCTGCAGGGGCCTCCACTGCCTAACCCGGACCAGAGGCTGCCAGGAGCCGACCCAGCGGGGACCCCAGATGCCATTACTGGGTGCCCCAGCTGCTTGAGAGCGGGGCGTGGGCCGGTGCCTTCTCCTTATTTTCGGCCCCAGAGAGAAGGCACCTGGCTCGGTGGGGGCCCCTCCTCCGCAGGGTGAGGCAGCCCCTCCCTGCCCGCCCTCCATCTCTAAGGCCGCATCCCTTCGTCCGCAGGGCTGACGGCCCCCGCCACGCTGTTTAACTTCCTGGTCCTGCTGCTCACCATCGTGGTCTGCCTGGGCTACACCTGCTTCGGATGCTTCAAGCACCTCAGCCCTCTGAACTACAGGGTAAAGGGCGCCCCCCTATGACCTCACCCAGCCAGCACCTGGGCCGAGATGTGGGTCCGCCCTCTACCCACTCACACCTCAACAACCTTCTCCAGGTTTTACTTATTCTCCCCCCAAAGGCCTGGGTAGCTGGGTGCAAAGTGAGACTTCCCTCCCCCTTCCCGCTCCTGCACTAGCCCCTCCCCCTCCTGCCCCTCCCCCCCCGGGGGCTGTGGCTGGGAGCCAGAGCCCGCTGGCACTGTTGTTCTGGGTGTGAACAGTCCGTGTGTTTGGAGGGCGGTGTTCGGGACGATCATTGTTGCTTATCGCTGGCGTGTTCTGCTTCCTGCAGACGGAGGAGTCGGCAGCCGACAAAGGAAGCGAGGCCCTGGCCCAGGTCCCCCCTCCGTACACAGTGAGTCCTGGCTCCCCTCCCCCTAGACCCACCCCGGCCCGGGTCCCAGCCCCACGGGCCCAGCAGGCACGCTCCCACCGTCTCATTAAGAAAGAAGTCCCTCCATCACGTTGCTGAATTCCTGTCACTTGAGGAGGCGTCTCAGGTGCCTCGGGGGCACCCAAGTCCCCCACGAGAGGAGAGTTCGTCTCCCGGGGTGTATGCCCGTCCCCTCGGGTGTCGGCTTCCGGCTCACTTTCCTCCTCTGCATATTTAATGCCAGGAGGGCTGGCCTCTCTCGGCTCTGTGGCCAGGCCCAATGGTTGGGTGAAGCTGAGGACCAGCGTTCCAGCAGCACCTGCCATTCGGGGGAAGTAGGGGGTCCCCCACGCTACCCAGGTCCCCGTGGAGACCAGGTGCAGGACCAGGTGCCACGTGAACACGGCGCCTGCTGCATATGCGGGCACTGGCTAGACGGTCTCCTTTCCTCCTGGGTCTGCCTGCGCCTGGGCTGCCACCTGACCAGGCAGGGAGGAGGGGGACAGTGGGGAACTGGGGGAGCTGACGGCAGCGGCCCCTCTCATCTCTGTTCTTTCCAGCGGCTGCCTCCCAGGTGTCAGGCCCTCTTATCAGTGTCTGCCTTTGAGCGGCCCCAGGGCAGGTTCTGGGCAGACACATGCCCCATAGGCACGCCTGTGGCTGTGCCTGCCCTATCGGGAGGTGGAGGGGCGGGGCCGATGGATGATGGACGGCCCTTGTTTTCTTTTTAATTTTAATTTTAATTTTTATTATTATTTTTTTCAAAATGTATTTTATTGATTTTTTACAGAGAAGAAGGGAGAGGGGTAGAGAGTTAGAAACACCGATGAGAGAGAGAGAGAGAGAGAGAGAGACACCGATCAGCCGCCTCCTGCACATATCCCCACCGGGGATATGCCTGCAACCAAGGTACACACCCTTGACCAGAATCAAACCCGGGACCCCCCAGTCCAAAGGCCGACGCTCTATCCACTGAGCCAAACTGGTTTTGGCTCTTTTTTTTTTTTAATTCTCACGCAGGCATATTTTTGCCATTGATTTTTATTACTTATTTATTAAATATATTTTTATTGGTTTTACACAGAGAGGAAGAGAGTTAGAAACATGGATGAGAGAGAAACATCGATCAACTGCCTCCTGCACGCCCCCAACTGGGGACCAAGCCTGCAACTCGGGCCTGTGCCCTTGACTGGGATGGAACCCGGGACCCTTCATTCTGCAGGCCGGCTATCCACTGAGCCACACCAGCTGGGGCTTGGTGCTCTTTCTTCCTGTGTCCCACATGAGCCTTGCACCCCCTCCGGCTGGGAGGAGGGGGGATGGCGGAGGAGGAATGGGGTGCGGCGTCTCCTGCCCGCCCCAGCCCGGCACTCAGGCCCCCCTCTCTTTTGTCGCAGCCCTACGTGCCCCGGATCCTGAACGGCATGGCCTCCGAGCGGACGGCGCTGTCCCCGCAGCTGCAGCAGACCTACGGCGCCGTCCACAACATCAGCGGCACTGTCCCCGGGCAGGGCCCGGCCCCCAGCCCCGCGGACAGCCTGGCCGCCGCCCAGCAGGAGGCCTGAGGGCGGGGGAGCCATGGCCAGGCCAACTCGGAGCCCCGAGGTGAGGAGATGCCAGCGGACACGGACACGTGGCTGGATGTGGACCCCAACCGAGTCCGGGACGGCCATCCACGTTGTGAAGCCCCACCCCCCGCTCTGCTCCGAATACGAGACACCGGCTGGGACGGGGCGCCAGCCCTTGGCTGAGGGATTTGGGGCAGGACCAGGTGCCACCCTGTACTCCGATCCTCCTCCGCTGGTGTGGCTTAGTGGATAGAGCGCCAGCCTGCAGCCTGAAGGGTCCTGGGTTCGATTCCGGTCCGCCGCACCCCGTTCCTCCTCCAATGTCCCCTCTCTTCCCGGTTGGAGGGGCGCAATGCTCATGAGGGACACAGGAAGAAAGAGCTCCAAGCCCTGGGTGGTGTGGCTCGGTGGATAGAGCACCGGCCTGCAGCCTGAAGGGTCCCGGGTTCGATTGGGGTCTAGGGTCCTGCTCGTTGCCCGTCCCCTCCTGCTGCGCCCAGCTCAGTCGCTGGGTGATGTACCGGTGCCTTATGGGAAGATGATGTGTCAGCACGGTGTCCCTCAAGGGCCCTGGGGGTGACTCTCGGGTAACAGGCCGAGGGGGACCCTGAGCACGCACCCCCGCCCCTCTCTGGGCACACGTGTGCCCCACAGAGAACCAAAGAGCCCGAGATGGGGTCCCGCAGGAGGCCCAGGGTCATTCCGGTCCCCCCTCCTCTCTGTAGTCAGCCGGGCACCTGGCCCTGCCCCGGCTGGAGCCGCGGGGAGCTGCACGCACTCTGCACCCCGCTCCGGTTCTGTTTCTGGATCGTGATGCTGTGTGTGGCTGGGCCAGGTCACTGCGGCCGCCTGGGACAGGGCGAACCCTAACAAAGGGCCCGTTCCGCCAGCTGGTGGGGTCAGCCCTCCGCCTCTCTGGGCCAGAGCGTGGGCTCGGTCTCCTGTCTGCTCCCTCCTAGTGGGGGGCGGGGGACGCGTGCTCAGGGCCTCCTGGGAGCCACGGGGGGACTGTGGCAGGGGAGGGGGAGTCTGGGCCGGTGCAGGGCTGCGTCGAGGCAGGAAGGATGGGTATTGCCCCCTACCCCAAACCCCCCATCCTAGGGCTGAGAGAGAATTTGGGCTCTTGCTGGAGACACTGCCTTCCTACCGCCTCCAGGGGGCACAGGGTCACAGGTGGGCAGAGCCAGGGAGCCTGCCTCCATCCCCAGAGGTGGGCCCTGCCCGGTTTGCCAGGTGGGATCTGGGTTCCCTGTATGAACCCTGCTCCCCACCCTCCACCCTCCATGACCGTCACTCTGCCCCTCGGCCTCTGCTCGGAGCTGCCCCAGCACCAGAAGGGGGTGGAGCAGAGTCCTGGTGCCCCCGCCCGGCATCCTGCCCTCCCCACTCCCGCCCCTGCCAGGGGCACGGCATCCCCTCCCCCGCCCAGGCTGCAGCCCTGCCAGCTCTGCCGGAAGGGGAGGGGACCCCCCCCCCCCCGAGTGCGGTGGGGGCACGTGCAGGTCACTTGGTCCCAGACGCTCTTAAAAGTAAAATTTTATTCTCCAAGCCGTGCGTCCTGACGTGTGCGGTGTGCGTGGAGGCGGTGCGTGTGGGGGTCCTGGTGGGCCGGGACCGAAGCCAACCCATCCCTCGGGAAAGAGGGGGTGAAGGGGGTCGGGTGGGGGAGGCCTTGCCGGGGAAGGGCAGGGGTTGGCGGGGAAGCGCCCCCAGGTCACTGCCGCTCCACCCGCCCCACGAACTGGCAGATGTCCCGGGCCAGCAGCTCCGGCTCCTCGAAGGCGGCGAAGTGGCCGCCGCGCGCCATGTAGGAGTAGGAGACGAGCTGTGGGTACTTGAGCCGCACCCACTTCTCGGGCACGTGCATGAGCTCGTTGGGGAAGGCGGCGAAGCCCGTGGGCACGTGGACCTTCATCCTGGGGGGCAGGGGTCCCGCTGAGGGTGGGCTCGGCCGGCGGCCTGTCCCCACCACCCGGGGCTCACGGGGGCACGGGGGTGTCTGCCATAAGCCACCCCCCCCAATTCTAATCCACTAAGAACCCTCTCTTCTGGAAGGGCTGCCCAGGCTGGAGAGGGGGGTGGCTCAGCCTGTCTCCCCACCTTGTCTCCCTACTCCCCACCCTTTGCTGTCCCCAGGGGCCTCCGATGAGATGAAGGAAGGGTGACCAGCCATCCAAGCACCCTGGCCCTGGGCTCTCTCTGGGTGCTGACTCTAAAGGCTGAGGGGTTCCCCCGGACACCCCGCCTTTGCCCTCCACGCCCAGGACCCCGCCGGCCAGGCTGCCCTTTTTGGGGTTCCAGAGCAGCCCTCCCCCTGCTCCCCGCTCCCTGCCTGGCAGGCCCCCCGAGGCGGCTCACCGCTGGTGCCGGTCGCTCAGGAAGCTGTGCCCCATGTTCTCCTTGTAGAAGCGCTGGGAGGAGGCGATGGTGCCCGTGGTCCAGTAGATCATGATGATGGTCAGCAGGCTGTCCAGGGAGAACTTCCTGGAAGGCAGAGGCACCCTCAGCACCAGCACAGGAGCCGGCCCTCTGGGCTGCGGGCAGTGCCAGGCCCCGTGCCCGCCCGCTTCCTTCCTCAGGCCTCCCTGCGGGTTGGGGCTGGGCCCCCCTGCCACGGGCAGGCCGGCGTCACCAGCTACCACCGTGGCAGGGGATGCCTGCGGAGTGCCCAGCACGGGTGGGTCCGGCTGGCTGGTTCTCACCGTCTTCCTGGGTGGTGGTATCAGCCAGTCCCTCCCCCTTTTACCCCCCGAGTTTCCACCCAGGAGGTCACTGGGCCCAGGGCCCTGAGCTGGTCACCACCAGGGGTCCGGGGGTCTGTGGCAGGAGGCTACACCCCACCCCTGTGTCCTCACCAGCCTCAGATGGCAGCCCCGCCTCCAGGTACCCCTCAGAGCCAGGACCCACCCCGTGTGGCCCCAGGAGCAGGAGGGCAGCACCAGCCGTTCTGGGCATTTGGTGGTTAAATATATTTTTTTCATTTTCAGAGAGGAAGGGAGGGAGGGGGAAAGAGAGAGAGACAGCAATGATGAGAGAGAATCATGGATCAGTTGCCTCCTGCATGCCCCCGACTGGGGATGGAGCCCACCACCCCGGCCTATGCCCTGATTGGGAATCGAACCCTAACCTCCTGGTTCACAGGTCGATGCTCAACCCCTGAGCCACGCCGGCTGGGTTCCTAGGGCCGTGGTCGGCAAACTGCGGCTCTGTTGACGCATGAGTTTGCCGACCACTAGGATAGGGCCTTAATCACCAGGAACCACAACGGCTTGTAGCTATTGGAATCCAGAGGCTAGAGAACCGCAGTTTGCTGACCGTGTCCTCGGACGTGTTCATTCACCAGCCCCCAGCTGGTTCACGTGCCTCCTGCCAATCATGGGTCATCCCAGGAGGGAGCCAGGGGCCCTGCAGAGCTCCCCCCCTCCGCAGGAGACACCCCTTTTGTTCTCCAGCCTGGGGCTGCAGGGCAGGTGGGCCCCCAGGCCGCCGGGCCCCCCACTCCAGGAGGAGACAGAATGTGGCTCTCACGGTTGGAGCACGTGGTCTGTGGACCCCAGAAAGCCCCTCCCCTCTCCTGGTGCTGGGCTCCCTCACTCCACCCTGCGTCCAGGGCCCCCATGTCCACTGGTGCCCACTGGCTGTGCCTTCTGGGCCCCCACTTTTCTCCACCCCTCTCCCCACCCCATCACCCACCCCACCAGCTTCCACCCTTACCTCCTGGAATAACGACCCCCTGTACCCCAGACCCTGCAGCTCCATGACACTCACCCCTTCAGCGCATCCCCTGTGGCCTTCTGCCCCTTGGACCCCGTGAGTCCGCTCCCCCAGTGCCACCCCAGCCCCCGTCCTCCTGCCTGTGAGGAACCCCAGGTGCTGTAACAGGTGCTCCCCCAGGCCCTTGTCTGCTGGACCCTGACGAGGGCTCGGTGCCCCCAGCAGTGAGGATGGGGCGGAGGGGGAGGGGTGAGGAAGGGGAGCTGGGACCAGCAGTGGAGGGTTGGGGGTGCATCCTCTCACCTCTCCAGGCCGCCGTCCTCCAGGTCCCGGAAGTTGGTGTCGGTCCAGGTGGAGAACTTTTCCAGAATGTAGGCAGCCAGGCCCGCGGGGGAGTCATTGAGGGCGCAGCCTGCAGGGGAGGGGGCGCGAGGGACTCAGGCCGGGGAGCAGGAGTGGGACCCCGCTGTGCCCTGGTGTTCGGGGTGTGCCCGCACCTCCTTCCTTCCCCCTCGCCTTGAGGGGACCCTCATGTCTGATTGAAGGGGCAGCACCTCCCATGGCCTCATGGGGATCCGTACCCGGCCAGGCAGCTCCCCGCAGGCAGCAGGGCCTAGGACTCTGGGGTTTGTGGGCTCCAATGTATGGATGCTGCTTTTTAAAAGGGGTGGTGGTGTCTTTTTAAAAAAATCCGCTATGATGAGAACCAATAGGAGCAACCATCGAAACGTCACTATTGGGGGTCAGTCACAAGGAAATAGTGGTCGGCCCACAAGCTGAAATGCTAGGCAGCAACAACACATAACATTCAGCAAAGCAGCCAGACTTAGGAGAGGCGCCAGCTCTAGAATTCCACTTCATGTAAAAAGTATCAAGACAGGCAAAGCGGGGCGCTGTCCCAGGTCAGGAGGTGTTGCCCTGAGACTGGGGGGGATGGAGAGGTGGGGAGAGACTGCCTGGAAGAGGGGGTGGGGCATCTGGCTGGCGGGTCGCCTCCTGTCCTGTTACATGGATGGGTGAGTTCATATGTGAAAATCCATCACCCACAGTCAGCGAGTTTGCCTGAAGGCTGGTATCGGGATCTGGGGTGGGGTGGGGTGGGGTTGGTGACATTCAGGTCCTTCCATGTTTTGCAAACGCCTGTGGGTCACGTTTATGATCATGGAGAGAACGGTTTTATGAAGGAAGCGCTCTGATCTCCATGAGCCGCTTTGCGTGTGTGGGGCCTGGGACCGCCCTGAAAACGATCAGGGACTTTGAAGTGGGCGCTTTCTGAGTGGGCTTCAGGGAGTCCCCGAGCAGATACCCCCAGGACTGGGGGACTCTCTGGGGTCCCCTCCTCCCCGGTCTTAGGGTTGGTGTAGAGAGCGCTGTAAAACCATAGAAGACGGGCGGTCACGCCAGCGATTCTTGCTCACCGGGAAGCAGATGGGGGTGTAAATGCTGATGACGGGGGGTTCTGATGCCCGGCACTCCCTAACCCCTTCATGTCAGGGTTCCTGACTGCCTACGGTTGTGCCCTTTTATACGCTACCGCTTCCTTTGTTAACAGGCGAGTTAGGGAAGACCTGTAGCCTGTGTTCCTTGTCCATTTGTAGGATCTTTGGAATTTCCTAGTCTTTTTTTTTCTAATGATCTTTTCACAGGATCCTGGTGGCAGAAACAGTTACTGGGTCCTTCCCTGGTGTCATGGGGACCCCCCCCCTTCTGTGCCCTGGGGAACCCCCTCTTCTACCCTTCCCCCCACTGTTCTCCATCCCTCAAGGGCGGAGGGGTCAGGAGTCAAAGCCACCAGGAACAGGACAGCGGCTAAGCGGGAGTGTTCTATGCGGTGTAAGGTCCAGAGGGCTCTGAGTTCCTCAAAGAGGGGTGAGCAGGGCCCTTGGGGGTGCCGGGGGTCCCCTGGTTGGGAGCCCTCCCAGGTGGAATGGATGGAAACCGCCTCCTCTTGCCCCTGAGACCCACCCCCGGAGGGCACGCACCCACGGTGTCGGGCTTGGTGCACTGGATGTGCATGTAGCCGCTCTCCCGGATGAGGCTGTAGAACACCTTCTCCTTCAAGGGGTACATGAGCTGCATGTCCCGCTCGGTGTAGCCAAAGAGCTTCCGGAAACGCGGCCCCAGGAACAGGGTGAGGGCGTGGAAGTTCCTCACCACGAAGGCCATGTTCAGGTGCAGGCCTTTGACGTGGCTGCGGGCGGAGAGGGGCTGGTGAGGTTCCGGTGTTGGGGGCAGCAGGGAGGGGAGAGGCCGAAGAGGGAGAGGGCGCTGGGGTCCCTCTGGGGGGTGGCCATTGCAGACAGAGGGGCAGGTTGGCAAGAAAATAGAGTTTCTAGAAAGTTCTGCTTAAGTATTTGGCCCATCGGGAAGTCCATTCCCTGACCTTCCCCTCCTCGTCCAAGCGGGCCTCTCTGCCTGGGCAACTGGCCTGGCATCACCAATCCCGATCAGACAGTGTCCCCAGTCCCGGGAACCCCCCTCCCCCCTCAGCTCAGCATCTCGGCACCCTCCAAGGCTCCACACCGTGTCCCGGGAGTGGGAGGCAGGCAGCGTGAGCCACCCGGCCAGATGCACAGACAGCCAGCTGGTAGGTGCTGTGCCTACACACACATGCACACACACACATGAAGGAGGAGCCTCACCTGGGCACCAGCTGGGCTATGTTGGTGCAGATCAGGGAGCCCCAGTCCCCGCCTTGAGCATAGAACTCCTGGAAGCCCAGCCGCAGCATGAGCTTATAGAAGATCCTGGCGGTGGCCACGGAATTCAAGCCTGGTTGTGGGAGACGGGGAGGGGGTAGGTAGGAGGGGGGAAGACAGCATCATGGAGCTGTCACCCCCATGTCCTGTGAAATTCCTCACCCCTGTGATGTGGATATCTCCACCTGGCCTGAGGACAAATTGTGCTAATAAAAAGTAAGGGGTCCTGAGACAAGGAGCACTTGGTTTCTTCAGCTAAGCTCCTCTACCCTCCCACCCCCAAATGCCTTTCAAAATTATGTTTCATCAGGAGGAGAGCAGGAATCCTGGGGTCCAAACCGCACTGGGGATCAAGCCTGCAACTCAGGCCTGTGCCCTGACCGGGAATCAAACCGTGACCTCCTGGTTCATAGGTCGACGCTCAACAACTGAGCCACTTCGGTCAGGCCACCATACTTCTCAGTTCCTGAGAAGAGGCCTGGGCCCTCCCCTAATGGCCTCCTCCCTCCATGCCCTGCCCTCCTCCCTCCCCCCTGCTCAGGAGAAAGCTTCTCGGCTGGCTCCCTGCCTCCTCCTCCTCCCAGGAGAGTTGATGGTAGCACCTGGCTCCACGGGCGGGCGGAGGGCAGCCCACGGGTCCCAGCAGTCCCTACCTTTCTTGGAGGACGCCTCTGAGAAGCCGTAGCCGGGGATGGAAGGGCAGATCACTTCGAACACGTGCTCGTCGCTCAGGCCGTGGCTCTTGGGGTCGGTCAGGAGCGGGATGATGTTGTAAAACTCGTAGAAGGAGCCGGGCCAGCCGTGCACCATCAGCAAGGGCTTGGCCGTGCGGCCAGGGGGCAGCTGCGGGGGCTTCACGTGGATGAAGTGGATGTCCAGCCCTGCGGGGGGTAGGGGGGGCATACAGAACACAGTCTCAGGTTCACTCGTGTGGGGGATATGGCAGGGTCCCTTCCTTTCAGGCTGATATCGGCGTGTGGCTCCAACTTCCTAAGTTCCCGGACGCCCCCTCCCGCTCCCCCAGGCACATCCCATTCAGCTGTCCTGTTTTCTGAGGCTCCTCTCAGCTGGGACCGTTCAGACTTTTAAAAAATGCTAAGAGCCTTAGCTGGTTTGGCTCAGAGGATAGAGCGTCGGCCTGTAGACTGAAGGGTTCTGGGTTCAATTCTGGTCAAGGGCACATGCCCGGGTTGCAGGTTCAGTCCTCATTAGGGGGCGTGCAAGAGGCAGCCAATCAGTGATTCTCATCATTGATGTTTCTCCCTCTCCCTCTCCCTCCCTCTCCCTCTCCCTCCCTCTCTCTCTCTCTCCCTCTCTCTCTTTGCCTCCCTTTCAGAAATCAGTAAAAAAATATTTTTAAAAAAAGGCTTAGAGAACATCCCTCCCTTTAATTCAAACAGAACCCTACACACATTCTATTTTGGAACCTTATTTTTTTTCCCCCCACTGAGCAATATACCCTGGCACCCCCTTCTCTGCTGTTAAGTGACCCCCACCCTCCGGCTGGTGTTAGTTGGGAATCTCGCCTCCTTTGAGGCACATTGCAGGACGGGAGGTTATTTTTAATTCAAGTTTGATTGCATTGTCATTTGGGGATAAAATTAGAAGAAAAAAAAGCACAAAACCCATATAGACATGTACACTGCTCTCCCTGGAAGCGGGTGTCCCTGGGCTGGGGGCTGGGAGCCGGGGGTGATCCATTTTCACTGCGTATCTTCTGCACTTTTTGAATTCTAACTATTTGAACTTCCCGAATTTCCTCCTGTGAGGGGGGCGTGCTCTCCTGGTCTCCCGATCACTCTGTGGTGCCCGCAGGTGGCTCTAGGCCCAGGCTGTGGGTGAGGAGGCAAGCTGGGCTCGGGGCGGGGCCTGGTGGGTGGGGAGGGGAGGGGAGGGTGTGGAGACTGGAGAGCCAGCAGCACTCCGGCCCCGAACCTCTGCCTCCCTGTGACTCGGTCCATCGAGCTGAGGTCTCTGGAGAGGTCGGTTGGTCGGTGGTGGGAACCCCAGGCCGGGGGCTAGAGCCAGAGGCTCACCACAGACCAGGGAGGATGACACGGTGAGGTTCGGGGGGACGAGGAACAGCACACGGGGTGGGGGGTGAGCCTTGAGCAGCCTGGCGCACAGAGGTCAGTGCAGGGCTGGGGGACCTTAAAGAGATGGGAACGTGAGGGAGGACAGCAGCATAGAGAGAGGGAGAAGGGGGGGAGGCCTTGGGCCAGCCCCAGACTGGGGGGCCAGGGACGGGAGCTGGCCAGCTCAGCACGGTGGGGGGCTGGGTGCATGGCGTGGGAACCTGGGTTCCACCTGAGGCATTTGTTGGGATTCTGCGTGATGTCCGAGTCTTGTGATAACTTTTAAAATCCTCCTCTTTCTTTCTTTCTTTTTTTAAAAATATATTCTATTGATTTTTTCCAGAGAGGAAGGGAGAGGGATAGAGAGTTAGAAACA